>JBAMCP010000621.1:0-42026 GCA_037075105.1 Lissocephala sabroskyi | reverse complement strand
GCTTTGTTGATCCGCCAGGTCCAATCAGCTGTTTTCCAAACTGCTTCTTCTTTTCTGCAAGAGATGCCAACCGCGTTCGACTGAATCAGCTGTTATGCGAGGGCCCATGGTGAGTTTCGTAGCAGCGAGAGCTAGCTGAGAAGCGCGTAATTAATAAATATCAAGCGATAGGACAAAAATACGAAGCACGCTCAATTCCGTTATATATAAAATGTTATTTAAATGTCTGCTATTTTAGTTCATTGGGAAATAAGAATTCTGTGCATTTAATTTAAAATTTCCATTCAAATCTTCTTACGCGCCAACTAATGCAGCTCTGAAATTTTGTCAGGGTTGCTCAACGATATCAATGGTCCAGGGCTGCGAGTGATTTCGTTCTCTTCTAGAAAACAAGTTCGATGATCTAGTTCAGCGTCGAACAGCATCGTCGAGCCCGATTGTCGGATGCGGGGGCGCATGATTTTCGCGAAATTCGCTGCGGAATAATGTGAAATTGTTTATAAAATCGAATTGTTTGAAATAAAACGCGTCGGATGCACAAGATACCAACATCGCATCGTGAAAACGCACGCCTGTGCGCCACCGTACGGCTAATTTAGAAACGCAACTCATTCACAAACGCACACAATCGCGCGTACACACAGACACACAAATACAAACTGAAAAAAATCAATTGTACACAGAAGTTTTTTTTTTTTTTTTGAAAAGATGTTGCCGCCGCAGTCTCTCTCCCCCCACCCTCAACCTGGCTTCCAAGGCCCCCAATGCCGCCATGTTGATGGAGTTCGGTGTGCGTCTTAAAAAATACACACATGGCAATTAAAATTAAAATGTGAATAAAAAAAACGGGAAAATTATGAAATTTTGCGCGCGTCGTCGGCGTATACAAACAATTTGTTGTTGTTTTCGTGTGCGTGTGTGTGTGTGCGTGTGTTATTGCTCTCGTTTCAAAAATAAAAAGACCGATTTCCGCATTTATGTTTTATGAGCTTCTTCTCGTTGGTGTTGTTGTTGCTGCTGTCGCGTGACGCTCTGTCACCGCCGCTGCCGCCACCACCACCGCCGCCGCCGCTGCCTTCCCAGTTGATTTATGGCATTTAACATTTGGCTGGCTCCTGTCTGTCCATGTGTGTGTGTGTGTGTCGTGTGGCCGAGGGTTGCTCGGCCGAGAGGGTGAGGGTGCCAAAGGAGCAATAGCGGCAACAACAACAACAATGCAGAACCAACGGGAATATGGAGCCATTTTGCTAATTTGTTTTGCATTCTTCTTCTTCTATCTTATTTAATTTTCTAATGTGGCGGCCTCGCCAACATCGTGTGTGTGTGTGTGTGTAAATAAAAAGTGACCATGAAAATGCGACCAGCGAGAAAATTTCGAAAATCAATGAAAATTCATATAAAGCAAAAGAAAAGTGGAAAAATCAGCAAATTGAACATTTTAAGTGAAATTTAAAGCATTTTTCGTTATGCTGCACCAACCAACAACAACAACAACAACAACAATAGCAATCATCTTTTAGCCGCCGCCCCCGCCCCTGCCTCCGCCAAACCGCAAAACGAACAAAATGGACGGCCAGCGGGCCCGCGATTTGCTTACCTTGTTGCAAGAACGCGTCGTCTTCCTCACCGGCGGCCGTGACCGACGCGGCGGGCCGCTCCTCTGCTTTCCGGCCACCCCGCGCCGCGATCGACTCAAGCCCGAGGATCTCAGGCGGCTACTCTGCTATCTGATATCGATACCCAAGTAAGTAACGCCAATCGATTAATTTCCTATCGTTCGTCGTCTGTGGATTCCTTGTTACTTTTCGTTTATCTTGGCTGGCTCTTTTTTTTGTTTGCCCGTCTTTTATGCGCCTTTGCGGTTTGTCATTGTTGGCCGCCTCACAATGAGCAGCCTTTGTATTATCGTTCGGCGTGTGTGTGTGTGTGTGTGTGTGCGCCTGGGCCGCCGAGCTTGGCTTGTTTCGTCAGCTGACATCGGCGCTGCCACCCGCTCCGCTTGGCTTGCGTTTCGTGGGTGGCCTGTGGGCCGCGGGGCGGGGGCCGCGGATGCAGCTGCATGCATTCCACTTGATTTTCCTGTTATAGACGGCGACTGTCGCTGGCAGGGCTCTGGCTGGGCTGGCTGGCCGGCTGGGCGCATTTTTTATGAATCATCGTCGTCATCAGGGGACGTGCTGTGCGCTCGGGTGCCCCGCGGCAAGAACAGCACGCACATCGTTCGTTGCTGGGGCAACACAACTGACATTGAACGCCGTTTGTGTGTGTGTGGGTGTGTGAAAAACAGTCATCAAAATTAGATGCCAAAGAACGCGCAAAAATTGCATAAATCTGTGTTGGGGGACAAAGAAAGCAAACGGCCAAAACAAACCCAAAAAACAAAACCGGACCCGCCGTCGCCGCCGCCACAAAAGAATGTCGAATCTTGAGATTCTCTGCGCCGGCCAAGAGTCAAAAGTGCCACATAAAAGCCACTCCAAAGCAACACATAAAACGCTCACACACACACGAACACACGCACACATTAAGCGGCATGGAATGTCGGTGGCGAGAGACCACAGCGAACTATGAATGCTCTTTTTGGCAGAAGTCTTCCAGTTGGCAAAATGCGGGAAGATTCTTATCTTTCAAAAGATTTTGAACGTATCAGAATTTATATTCAAATAGATTCCGATCTTATAACCTCATCGAAGAATCTTTAATTAGGATCAAATTTAATAGCTTTGTCTTCAGCCACAGACTTGGGATCGACTGTAGTTATGCCCTATAAAGTTTTGATCTTTGTTCCTCAACAGCCCTGAATTAGAATCTCTTTGATTTCCAATGATTTAAGTTTCCTTTAGAATTCAAATGCCTCTTAAAGAGGCTTAAAAATCCTCGAATAATTTGGTTTAGCGATCTTAATTAAATTCCATAAATATCAATCAATTCGCCTCAGACAAAATTCATGAGAATTGGAATCTCTTTGATATCCAATAATTTCAGTTTCCTTAAGAATTCGAAAGTCTCTTAAAGAGGCTTCAAAATCCTCGAATAAGTTGGTTAAGCGTTCTTAATAGAATTCCATAAATATCAATCAATTAGCCTCAGCCCAAATTCAAGGGAATTCGCAATTCGAAAACCAATGATTTAAGTTTTCTTGGAAATTCAAATGCTTTTTAAGGAGGTTTTAAAATCCTCCAAAAAGTTGAGTTCCCATAAAATATTATATTCCATACCATAAGGTGCTCCCAATCAGCCTCAGATTACTTTCATTTGAAGTATTTATGATATAAAATAAATTACATTTCTTAACGAATTAAGAGACCTTTTGAAGAACTTTATAATCGTTAAAAAAAAATGGGTCTAGCGAGCAACGTAAACTCCCATAAATATCTTCCAATCTTTGGCTTATTTTTGTCCTCTTTAAGAAAACTTCCTTACCGAAGTTTTCTAAATAGAATTTCGCTTTCTTAGTCTGACGTATCCTCCTGTCCGAGGAAGTCAGTGGACTCGTTGGCTTTCGCCATGCAAATGAGAGAAGAGCGAGCAACGGAACTTTCGGCATTCATTATTGGCTGCTGGCCGGGCCGGAGATGATGGAGGAGATGACGACGGTGATTACAATGATTGCGCCACAAACACACAGCCAGGCAAGGCAGCCAGCAGCAGCCCAGGGATTCATTGGAAATTCATATGAGTTTTCTTTTCACCGCCAATTGGCCAAATGAATCACAGTGACCATCGCCACGGCTAAGTGGCCAGATTCCCACGCCGTAACGAGATTGTTGCTGCCTGCAGTTGGGGGGCTGGCTCCTCGCTTATCGGTCATTACGAGCAGCACGTTGTCTTTTATTGGGGACACCCCCAGCGGCCTTATCGCGGGGCACATGCCGCTGCCGCCGGCCGGGCTGATAAGCCAAGCGTCATTGGGGCCGTCTTGGCCGACTGCCCGGGCCGACGGTTGGCCGGGTTCTTTATCTTGTTTATGTTTTGATTTCTGTTTGGCAGTTGGTGATTCCACTTTCTGTGTTTTTTTTCTGCTTCGCTTTTTCTTGGTTCGTTCGGTTTTTGTTTGTTTATTTCTGGAAGAAGCTTTTGTCCGCCATTTTTGGTGGATTTCGCGAACGTCATTGGGGCCCCGGCCAGGCCTTTTTGTATTTTAGCCACGTACAGGGAGGAGTCGTCTCCCGACTCCCGAGCGTCGCCTTCCGCTGGCTGGGTTTGTTTGCTTCTCGTCGTTTCATTCCCCGAACAGATTTATGGGTTAAATAAACGATTCTCAAAGCGACTGGCACTGAGAGTAGGGTTCGCTTTGGGAACCTTTGCCAAAGGTTTTTTGTTTTTTTCTGGCCGAGTTCCTTTGTCTTGCGTATGCGGGCCCGCTTTGCATTTTAGAGAGACCGATGGGAACCTTTGATAGGGCAACGTGTGAGTCACAGAAACTAACGGCAGCCCCAGTCCTCCAGCCCATAAAATGCATTTGGAGGGCGGGCTGTCTTCACTTTCGCGTTGGCGTGTAAACCCCTAGAAATGCTGCTCAGACCGCAAGTCGGCGACGTCAACAAACCCAAAACAACGGAACACGAATCCCCCAACAACCAGGCCAAGACAAAAGTAGCGTGCGAACCCCCCGACCCCCGGGCAGTCGTCAATAAAGGCCAAGCACCAGAAACAGACTCGGAAGAAAAGTAGAATGGAGATCTCCATATATATATTTATAGTTAATGGAGTGATTAAAATTCAAAATGAATGCAAATCAGATCGACGGCGGTTCGAGGCGACACGGAACCAAAGAAAGAAAAGAAAGAACCGCACGGCGATCGTGTCGGGTTTTTTTGGAGTGGGCGGGGCCGGGGTCGGGGTCGGGAATTAGCTAAAATTGGTGTCAAACCAATAGAAACCGCGTTAGCCGGGCCAACGCGACACGGCAAAGTGTCGTAATTTATGCAAAAGACGTAAGCAGATCAACGACCTAAACGGTCCCCAAAAGCCCATCAGCCGTTCGCTCGCTCACTCTCACTCACGTGCCACTCGATGGAGGAGACCTCAGCGATGGCACACAAACCCACGAATCACGCAACCAACTATCGGAAGCTTCAGTTAGAAGACTTAAGGTTTCTAAAAGTGGTAGATCGATAGACCGATAGGCAGGCAAAGATCACAAAGAAGCGCTGCTAAAAAGCAACTCTGAAACTTGAAGATCTCTTAAGCCGAACTTGGTAAAAAGATCAGTAAAAAAAGAAGCAGATCCTTTCGAAATGCAGCAAGATCGGTTCCTTAAATTATATCCTTCCTGATCTTTCACAACCAGCAAGTTTGTTTTTCTTCCTCCTCCTCAAGATTTCTGCACGACTTCTTCTCTTAAGTTTTCCGGTTTACCGATCTCACGCTGCCATCTCGAAAGATAGCGGAGTTCGCTCTTTTTCTTTCCCTCTTTCTCTCTTGGCCAACAATTCTAACGTTTCTTTTGGTGCGGCGATTTGCCTTTCACTTGCAGCGATGCGGCGAAGAACCTCGGCTTCACGGTCATTATTGATATGCGCGGCAATGGGAACTGTTCGACGAACGTGAAGACGATTCTAAAGGTTCTGCAGGAGCACTTCAGCGCCAACATACACAACGTGGTGATCATAAAGCCGGACAACTTCTGGCAGAAGCAGAGGGCCTCGATCTCATCGCACAAGTACAAGTTCGAGACAACGAACATATCGATCGAGGCCTTGAACAAGATCGCCGAGCCGCACCAGCTGACGGGGGACTTTGAGGGCCAGCAGGTGTACGATCACCAGCAGTGGACGGATGCGCGGCTGGCGATTGAGGACTTCTTTTGGCAGGCCGGGGATATGGCGGATCGCATAGACGATTTGCAGGAGGATCTCAATCGCAATGACTTTGCGGGCGATGTCAGCTTGGCCCGGGATGCCATCGATCACCACAACGAGATGAGGAAGAAGATCACCAAGCTGCCCATCGAGGACCTCGACATGCAGGGCAAGAAGCTGCTGGCCAAAATCAACATGGCCTCCGGCGGCCCAGCCGGCCCAGGCGGGCAGGTAAGTAGCCTTCCATTTTCTCATCTCAAAAGAAACTTAATTCTTTTTGTGGTTTGCAGGGCCCGCCGGGATCGACTGTGTCGGACGGCAGCACTAGCATCGATTCGGGCACTTCGTCTACAAATGCCGGCGGCCAGAATCGAGTGACCACCAACAATCCCGACATGTCGGCCGCTATAAACAAGGCCCTGCGGCAGATCGAACTCATCCACACGGGCCAGGACCGCCTGCTGATGCTGTGGCAGCACAAGAAGGTCAAACTGGACCAATGCTTCCAGTGGCGGCTCTTCGAGCAGGACTGTGAGAAGATGTTCGACTGGATCCTCCACAACCGCGACGTCTTTCAAATGTCCTACGTGGAAATCGGCCACAACTACTCGGTGGCCAAGTCGCTGCAGGATGAGCACCAGAAATTCGCCGTGGCCTCAATGAACGTCAACGTCAACATCGATCGCATCTTGGCCGTGGCCGCCAGGCTCATCGAAAGCCAGCACTACGCAGCCCAGAACATCAAGACCCTGGCCCAGCGATTGGACCGCACCTGGAAGGATTTCGCGGCCGGCCTAGACGAGCGCACGGCTGTCCTCCAGCTAAGCGTGCTCTTCCACCACAAGGCCGAGCAGTATTGCAACAGCGTGGCCTCCTGGGCAGCCGCCTGCCAGGCCTCGCAGCCGCTGCCCTCGGACATCCAGAGCCTGGAGACGGCCATACGCACCCACCAGTCGCTGTACGAGGCCATGTGCCAGGCCTACACGGAGGTGCATTCGACCAGCAAGAAGCTGCTCTACCAGCTGGACCATTTGGTGCAGGTGTGCAACCAGCCGCCGCCGCCGGGGGTGCCCGACCATCGCAAGAACAGCAGCTTCAATAAATACGAACGCCAGAATCCGGCGGCCGATTACAGCGAGGGAGCCAGCCATGTGCTGGCGGTGATACATCAGATTCTGAGCCATCATCGGACCTTGGAGGCGAAGTGGCATCAGGAGAAAGTGCGCTTGCATCAGACGCTCGCCCTGCGCCTCTTTCAGGAGGATGTGAAGCAGGTCCTCGACTGGCTGAAGAACCACGGGGAGGTCTTCCTCCGCAAGAACACTGGGATTGGGCGCAATTTGCAAAAGGCTCGCGTGTACCAAAAGTCGCACGAGCATTTCGAGAATGTGGCCCAGAACACCTACAGCAATGCGGAGAAGCTCCTCGCGGCGGCCGAGGAGCTGGCCCGCAGTGGCGAAGCGGATCCCAACGAGATTTACTCGGTGGCCCGCGAGCTGGAAATGCAAGTGGCCAGCTTTGCCGAGCGTGTGGAGCAGCGCCGGCGGCGCCTCGAAATGGCCGTCATCTTCTACACCCACGAAAAGGAGGTCACCGCCTGGATCGATCAGCTGCGCACGGACGTCAGCACCGACGAGACTCGCCTCTCCCAGGAGAACTTCGAGGGCATCGAGCGGCTGCTCCAGCAATACCGCGACCAGCAGGAGCGCACAGTCAACGGCTGCATGACCACCATAGCCCAGGGCGAGGCCTTGCTCCAGGAAATGCGGGCCCTCGAGTACGTGGACAACACCGGCTCCCTGGCCGCCCTCGAGGCCACCCTCGAGAAGCTTAGCAAACAGAAGGTAGAGCTCGAAGAGCTCTGGTCCGCCCGCAAGTACCGAGCAGATTTGATACTCCGTCTGCGCTACTTCGAGCGCGACGCCATGGAGCTGTCCTCGCAGCTGGAAATCTGGTCGGAGGAGCTGCAGCACGCGGACCTGTCGCGCGACTACCAGAAGGCCGAGCAGCTGATACGCCTGCACAACGACTCCGTGACGGACATTCAGAACGCCACGTTCGAGGTGCTCCAGCAGGGCCAAGGACTGCTGGAGCTGTTCGAGAATGCCGGCTTCATTTCGATGGCCGATGCCACGCACACGGCCCAGGCCAGGATCGAGTATCTGCTGGACTTCCTGCGCGAGCGCGAGCTGGACCTGGACGAGCTGTCCGAGGCCAAGCGCGCCAAGCTGGAGCAGGCCGTCCAGCTGTGCCAATTCCAGAACGATGCCAACCAGGTGATCTCGTGGATACGCAACGGCGAGGCCATGCTGACGGCCAGCTTCGTGACCCCCAACAGCCTTCAGGACGCGGAGCAGCTGCGCAAGGAGCACGAGCAGTTCCAGATAGCCGTAGAGAAGACCCACACGTCGGCCGTCCAGGTGAAGTACCGGGCCGATGCTCTCATCAATGCCAACCACTATGACCCGCAGTCGATACGGGAGATCTCGGACGATGTGACCAAGAAGTGGCAGCAGCTGGTCACCTATGCCGAGGAGCGGCACAAGCTGGTCACCGCCTCGATCAACTTCTACAAGACAGCGGAGCAGGTGTGCTCGGTTCTGGACAGTTTGGAGCGGGAGTATCGGCGGGAGGACGATTGGTGTGGCGGCGGCGGCTCGAGCGACAAGGCCCAGACGATTGTCCAGCTGATCTCGAAGCACCAGGAGCAGAAGGAGGCCTTCCTCAAGGCCTGCACGCTGGCCCGTCGCACGGCGGAGACATTCCTCAAGTATGCCAACCGCTCGCAGCAATACTACCGCTATCCGGGCAACTGCGAGGCGCATGTGAAGAGCAAACTGGACAAGCTGCTCACCCAGGAGAACCAGGTGCTGGAGTTCTGGACGCTGCGCAAGAAATCCCTCGACCAGTGCCAGCAGTTTGTGCTCTTCGAGCGCAGCGCCAAGCAGGTAAGTTGGGTTGAATATTTTGCAGGATTTTTGTGTCATTGATTGATTGATTTTCAGGCCATCGAATGGATCCACAACACCGGCGAGGCGTACCTCTCGTCGCGTTCGAATTTGGTGGGCATTTCGCGCGAGGAGACGGAGGCTCTGCTGAAGGAGCACAACGAGTTCCGCAGCACCGCCAAGGAGACCCGCGAACGGGTCAAGCTGCTGATCCAACTGGCCGATAGTTTAGTGGAGAAGGGCCATGCCCATGCCAGCTCCATCAAGCAATGGGTGGCCTCGGTCGACCAGCGCTACAAGGACTTCAGCAACCGCATGGACACCTACTGTGATCAACTGGAGAAACTGCTGGGCATGTCCCAGCAACAGCTCATGCCCGAGTCGGATGCCAACAGCTCGATCAGCTCCACTTCGGGGGCCTCGGGCAGCAGCGGCGACCGCCACTCGGACCCCACGCTCGAGGCCAAGCTGACCACCTCGTCCAGCTCGGCGGCCTCCAAGGAGATCAACGAGGAGAAGCGCAAGTCGGCCCGCCGAAAAGAGTTCATCATGGCCGAGCTGATGCAAACGGAGCGGGCCTACGTCAACGACCTGGCCACCTGCATCAAGTGCTTCCTGGAGGAGTTCCGCAGCGGGCGCAACGTGCCGCCCGCTTTGGTTGGCCAGGAGGATGTGATATTCGGCAACATACGCGAGATCCATCACTTCCACCAGAAAATATTCCTGCGCGAGCTGGAAAAGTACGAGACCATGCCCGAGGATGTGGGCCACTGCTTCGTCACCTGGGCCTCCAAGTTCGACATGTACGTGCATTACTGCAAGAACAAGACGACGTCGAACAATCTGCTGGTCCAGCATGCCGGCTGCTACTTTGAGGAACTGCAGCGGCGGCTGGAAGTCGAGCATCCTTTGCCGGCCTATTTGATCAAGCCCGTGCAGCGTATAACCAAATACCAGCTGCTGCTGAAGGACCTGCTGTCGTGCTGTGAGGAGAGCCATGGCGAGATCAAGGAGGGGCTGGAGGTGATGCTCAATGTGCCGAAGAAGGCCAACGATGCCATGCATCTGTCGCTGCTGGAGAACTGTGATGTGTCCGTGGACAAGCTGGGCGAGGTGGTGCTGCAGGATGCGTTCCAGGCCTGGGACACCAAGCAAATCATACGCAAGGGCCGCGAGCGGCGTGTGTTCCTTTTCGAATTGTATCTGCTGTTCGCCAAGGAGGTCAAGGAGTCCAATGTGGTGAAGTATCAGTTCAAGAGCAAGCTAATGACCACCGACATGGGCATCACCGAGCACATCGAAGGCGACGAGACCAAGTTTGCCGTGTGGACTGGCCGCTCGCCCATGCTCTCCGACTGCCGCATTGTCCTTAAGGCCACCAGCCTCGAAACCAAGCAGGTTTGTTGAGATTACTTATCTTTTTGGTAGTCCTTTTTTAATGTTTGGCTTGGCAGATTTGGGTGAAGAAACTGCGCGAAGTCATGCAGGAAACCTGCTTCTCGGGCTCGTCGCTTACGCTGCCGAAATCGCCGGCCAAAAACTCAGGATCCTCGCAACGTTCATCGCGTGACATGGACGAACCCTCAGCCGAACACGACCCCGAACGCGTCTCCCTCGCCAGCTTCGGCTCTGGCAACACCACAGACAGTGATAATAAGGTAAGTGATTGGGTTTTCTTATTTATTTAATGGGAATTGAAGGAATCAGTTACATTCTGATTACTTTTGTCCTTTAACTTGGAATTTTAGAGAGCTTTATGAATGAGTTCGGGTGGGCAAACTTTTTTCCTCGACTGACTTAAAGCCTTTGAGTCTCGCGAAAAGTCGAGCCATTGACTTGGAAACTAAATAGACTACACAGATTCCTTGAGATGAACGTAGTTGATTCCCTTCTTCTCTCTTGCTCTTTAAAAACGATGGTTCTTTATTTGAATATAGAATAAAGTGTGGGAAAATTAAAACTGTCGGGAGTTTCTTAACCCTATAGAACACTATCCATACTTAATATATGGATGATATTTAGGACTTTGCTTAGTTACTTGAGGAAAGCGCTTAGATCCCTTTCGTTGTTTCTGTATTTTCTAACAGAGAATAAATCCTAACTATGTTCACATTAAAGTCGAATGAGAAGCCTTGAAAAGACGGCGCAAACTTTTATTAGGAGAGTTCAGAATCCAGAGGAATATAAAATCTCACCCTATATATAATATTTATTAAAATGATAGGAGAGATTCTTTACTTTCACAGCGTTAATTAAGCGCTGGATACTTGAGTTTTCGGCTTTATATTATATCATTGTATTTTGATTTGAAAGTCCGAACTGTTTCTCCTAAAAAGATAATGCTTCAGGCATAAATGAGTCTTCCATTTCCTGTTAATTTTAAGATTCTTGTTAGGGTTTGAAGCTTCATGAAGGTTAAAGTTTGAAGTGCATAATACTATTTTCAGCAATTCAACATATCTTTGAAAGAAAGAGATTAAATAATCCCTAAAGGAATGAATGAAATGAATTATCTCGTTATAATACAAAAAATCTCTTGATTTTCACTTTCCCATTCTTATCGGTGACACAATCCTTTTCGGTTTGTGTTCTCATCAGAACTGTTCCCAGAAACTGTTCCCATGTTAAGACACAAACATGCTTTCGGAAGCTTTTCTTTTGGCATTGAACTTTTAAGAGTTTAACAGAAAACTTGTATAGTTTTAGCCGAGTTCATGGTCCTACCTCACCGTAAAGACGCGTGGGACCCATTCGGCCCCCTCCCCGCCACCCCCGCCCCGCAGCTTTTGCTCGCTCTCCGCCTCCTCTCTCCCGAGCTTTGCCTGCAGGCAGGCTTATCCGTGTGGATGCTGGGAACGAAACGACTTCCATTCCTTGGCCGAAGCTGTGTTGGCGGGTTCACTGCAATATGTTTAAAATTCATGGCAGGGCTTAATGAGATTTTTCCTTTCTTTCGCGACATCCGTTGGCTCTACTTGAAGGGTCTTACCAGATCCATTTACCTACCCCCTTCCCCGCCGGGCCGGTGGCTGTCTGGGCGGGCGAACAGCGTGTATTTGAGTCGAGTTACATTTTTCTTAATGTAAATTTTATGCGACACTTTCCTGTCGTAGTTGGGCGACGAGTTGATGGCCCCTCAAGGCTGTCCGGGTAGTTGGTTTTGATTCGAGATTGGCTGTGTGCGAGGGTCTAATCCGCGGGCTAATTAGCCCGCCGCCAAGCGGTTTTTTTGAGGACCAAAATAAATTCGGCCGACAGCTTCCCCGTCTCTCGCATTTCGAGATCTATAAAAAACGTTCATAAAAATATTTTCATCAGGCTAAAACGGCCGGCGGTTCGGTTAGTCGGTCCGGTAGCCGTCCGGCAAAATCTACGGCCACGGCTTCCGGCTAACCGCCCGCCAAAGAGCGAGAGAGCCGCACTGCCGAGCCACAGGCCGCAGGCCGAGCCGAAGCTTTCACGTATACGCAACGTTGGCCGCTAATTGGCATTCTGCCACGCACCGAACGGAGCGCTCTCTCCGCCGGTCGGTCGGGTCGGGTCGTGAGCTTTTTTCGGCTAGCGAATTCTTCGTCTCCGATTTGCCGTTGTTTTTGTTGTGCGTGGACGTCGTCGTCGTCGCTGTCGGCGAGGCGCTCCAGTTGCCTCGTTGAGTTGAAAGCAAAAGGTTCGTCGCACCAGAGAAGCGCCGCCGCTGCCGCTCGTGTGTCGCACGCTGCAGTCGCCGTGGCCGCAGCTGCAGCCGTCTTTACCTGCATATAGTTTAACCGTTAGAATCGCTGGCTCGGGCGTCTTTATCGGGTCGGCTCGGCTCGCTTAACTTTCCTGGCCTGTGAACTTTTCTTCTGGCAGGCGGCGCGGCATCTTCAACTTCGGTGTGTGCGGGTGTTTGTGTGTGTGTGCGTGGGTCTTGAGGAATTTCTCAAAAAATTCCTGAACCGTTTTTTTTTTTCGCCGTCGACGTCTTTGCTTTCGTCGTCATCGTAGCATTTATTTGTATGGAATTTTGGATCCCTCGCCGCCCCGTAAAGCCCCTTGATAAGAAACTACAAAGCTTCCACTATCGGGGGCCCCTTGAGGGCGAGATAAAAAAACGAAATTGCAATTCGATCGACGACGGAATTCTCGTAAATCCCAGAAATTGCCATTCGGACTGGTGGATTTGGAATTCAAAGCATTAAATTGAAATATCTGGCCATAAAAATCGCCCGCCCAATCCCCCGAAAATAAAAATTAGTTTGAATAAAATTTCCATAAACCGGGAAAACTGCGAACGATGAAAACTACGAGAAAACGAGAAATTTGCATAAACAAAAAGAAAATATCAAAAATTCCAACAAAAATCCCCTCCCCCCACCCAAATCATTTCAGACTCTTTACCGTTAGACAAAACACTAACGAAAAACTTTTGCGTCACTCGAAAAACAAAAAACCGAGAGCCATCGCCATCGCCATCGCGAGCTGAGATAACAAAACAAAACAGAAGAAAAAAAACTAAAAGTGCAAATGAAAAGAGCCGAGAAAAAATATGAAAATTCTGCTGAGGGCGGCTGCTGGGGAACCACGAAAATCGTTAGACAAAAATCCCAATCTCATTTAGGCCGAATTTTCTGCGGCTCTTTCTCTATTTGGTTGACTTGGCAGAAAAAAAAACCTTCTGTTTTCTTTTTTTTCGCCGTCCTCTGTTCGCCATTTTTCGGGCTGACCTTTTTCACGCCTTTGGCCATTTGAGGGGCAAGCGAAGCCCTCCAACTTCCCCTCCTCCAAGAAGAGTTCCATGTGTGGCTGGCAGGCGGGGGGTTGGTCGGTTGACAAGTGTCACTGTCAACTGCTCAGCGGGTCTGCGGAGCTGCGGAGTTCGAGCGGAGAATGCGTGGGGGCTCAACACCCTCCAGTGTTGCTGTTCTTGTTGTCATGGTTATTAGTATTTCATGAGTTGCCTGGCAATTAATTTGCACGCTTATCTATTTGCCTTTTAAAATTCCACACGAACAAGGCTTCCTCCAGCCAGGACAAAAGAGTGTTGCTCTGTCGGTTTGGACATTAAAAATACTGAAATAAATTAGATTCCAAAAGTTATTCTATTAAAAGAGCATAAAATAGCCGAGGTGACTTCGTAGTTTCTGTTCTTTGGAAGGCAAACCCTTTCGCGATAAGAAAATGGGAACTTTTAGAACCCAACTGAGAATTTATAGAACGGAAAGTCGATAAAGCAGAGAATTCTCGGAAAGTTCCTTTAGTAACTAACAATCGTTTTTTGAGTCTTCAGTAAATAGAAAACTAAAGAGCCTTTCACACATTTAATCAGTTCCATTTATAAGAAAAGGATTCCTCAAATTTTAAGTCAACATTTTAAAACCCTAAAATTACCTAGAAATATCAGCAAATCCCTTAACTCAATGTGCCAAAATGCACATGAAATATCTCCAAATTGGTGCTTAATTAAATGCGAATTCTGGGAATTTGAGTTTTCGTAATTCTCCTTAAATTAAAAAATTGCGTATGCGCAACGTGGGACGGTGTTTTTTTCAGGGGCTTTGGGTTTTAATTATTCATTTAAAACGGTAACTCTAATCCAATTTGCCTTTTGCCTGAAGCAATTAAAATGCAATGCTATGACAACAACAACAACAACATCGACAGCAACATCGACAACAACCGACAACAACAACAAACAAAATGCGACATAACCACACGCAGATGGACGACTAAACCGCTTAGTTAAGCCGCAGGGGGGCGGGGCGGGGGCGGCTAAAGGGGTGCAGCGGATTAGAACCACACAACTAACAAAGAGGCGCAAAGTAGCAACCACAAATGCAATTTGAAATTCACATTCGCCAACCGCAAACGAAAATTTCCCAAACTTTGACAAGTCGAACTGGAAAAATTTCATTCAATCAATTTGAAATAAGTTTTTACTTTTCCCCCCACCCACGCCTTGTCCACTGCCCCTCCCTCCCCCTGGGTCCAAAGTGGAATGGAAACTACTGAGTATTCATTTAATTTAGTTGAAAATCTCAGGCCATGGAGTCCCGCTGGTCGGTGTGCTTCATTCGCTCGACCGTCTCACTTCTCGTCGAGCCATTCACTCGCACAAATTGAATTAAGTCGGCTTTTGAGTGAATGTAATGAAAGTATTACAGGCGGCGGGCGGGGGTGGGGGCGGCAAGCGGCCTTCTGATTGTTGTCAAACACAAAGTGGGAAATCTGAAAGGCAACGCGCAGCTCACAGCCAAAAAGGCTCTGCGTCGGGAAGAGTGTCGGGTGCCTTGTCCTTCGCGGGTTGCTCGGTCGTTCCAGTGACACAAAATGGCAAAAGTTTTTATTTTTAATGCTACTTGCGGTTAAGCTACACAAACCAAAACTCATTTACAGCCGGGCCCACAATCCCGACCACATGCGAGGGCCGTTTTGTGGGTAATTTGCGAGGCCTAAGCATCTTTGCTTTATACGATTTGAGGGAAAGGGTTAGAGAGTTTAAGAGTTTTTTAAAAGGGCTTTTTGCGATTAAAAAATAAGGGTTCCACTTTCATTAGGACGGAGCTGGGAGAAAATTACTTCAAGGTTTTTACGATTCTTAGGAAAATACTGAATTTCTTAAAATCTTTGTATTTTTTTTGAAAAGAAGGAGATTCCTCTCAGTCTTTTGATGCTAAAGTTTTCCATTTCTCATCTCTGAATCTGAGGAAAGTCTCTCAACTCTTTTCTTGTACTTTCAATCCTTTTTCGTCTTCTCATCTTTAAAATATTTAAAAACCTTTAAACTCTTTCTTTATACTTTCCTTACTCGTTCGGCTCTCGTCTTTAAGTCTGAGGAAAGCATCCCAACACATTCCTGGTTCTTTCCATCCTCTTTCGACTTTTCATTTTTAAATCTTTTAAAAACCCCTTAACTCTTCCTTTCTACTTTCCATCATCTTTCGACTTCTCATCTTTGAATCTAAGGAAAGACTCCCAAGAGAGTTTCTCAATCGGTTTTCCTGCCTCTTAGAAGCAGAATTGTATTTTTGGCTGAAACAGTTGAGGAAAGAAATTCTCTTTAGGGCTTTCAGGTTTCTTGTTATGGGAATTAATTTGCTAATTTCTTTTCTAAATCCTTTTGGTTCTTTTTTGGATTTTTAGGGCTGCATTTTTTATCAATAAAAGACGCATGCTCTTAGCTCTTTGGTTCTTTAAAACTTTTCACCTTAGAATTCAAAAAAAATCCTCCCTTTTCTTTTGGTTTCCTGACTATTTTGTCTTTTCATCCTCCGTCCATCCTTCCTCTTAATTCCTTTATTTTTATGGCATTCTCGCCTTGAGATTTCTCGAGCACCCCTCGCTGTAAGCACTTAGCCCGGCCGTTGTATTTTGGCACGCACGCAGAATTCAAATGGCAGCTGCAAATTTCCACTGGCATATGCAAATTTCCACGGCCCATTGTGAGGGCGGCGGGGGCGTAGTTGAGGCCAATGGGCCATTTTCCCAGTACACAGCCATTTGCCCCCCGACCCGAGCCACACCCACTGCCGTTCCCGCCCCCAACTATCTGGGCAACGGTCGCCGAATCCCCCCAACGCCTTCGATTCGCCACGCGATTCTGGCGTTCAACTATTTGCCATTCGGAAGGCGCAAGGCGGTGGAGGGGAAAAACTATACGATCCTAATTGCCCAGGAGGCTGGCAAGTGTTGGGCGTTGGGAAGCAGCTGGCGGGGCGGCTGAGAAAACGCAAACAAACAAAAAAGGCGCAAATAAACAAAGCAGGAATTTTAAAAGAATCAAAAACGTGGCCGAGGCCCGAAGCGAATTTTCACGGCAATTTTCCTCGGTTTTATGATTTTTTAATAATCCAAAACGAAATCGCTGAATTCCGGGCGAGGTTCTGCAGAACTTGGGGGATCCAAAATGTTCCTGGAATAGCAAAAAGCCTTCAACCGCCTTTACTGCTTTGGTCGTCAATCGCTTTCCAATTGGATTGGTTGTCCCGGGAGGGGTGAGGCAGGGGTTGGGGCTTCTTCCGTGTCTATAAAAATAAATCCGTCAACCTGCTCGTCAGCGCCCCGCCCACTCGCCGCGGGGACCTCAAATTTAAGCCGAGTAAAAAGCAAATTTTATTGATTTATCTCAGCAGCCTCAAGCGGGGGCGATGGCTCCGTTTATAAATTGATGCGAAATTGGTTTTAAAAATAAAACAAACGCGATTGGCGGCGAGTCGGGGAAACCTTCAATGAATCCCATAAATTTCAGTTCCACCAAAAACCGCCCACAAAATGCGCGAAAATCAAATAAAAATTAAGTAAAAAATTCGGCAAAAAAACGAAAACCCAAATTGAAAGCAGAAAATCCAACCGCAAAAATGAAGAGTGTTAAAAAATTCCTCAACGAACGCATGAACAGCGTGGACGGCAGCGACTCCGCCTCCGCCGGCGGCAGCAAGAAATCCGCCCAACTCGAGAAGCTCAAGTGCAACGATCCTGCAGCCTCCCTCGATCCTGCCACACCGCCCACCAGCACCAGCGTCTCGCTGCCCAACACTCCGCTGCCGCTGAGCGCACCCATCGCCCTGGCCGATCCCTCGCCGTCGCCCTCGCTGGCGGACTCGGCCATGAACACACCGCTGACCACCTTGCCCGAGGATGCCACGGCGAGTCCTTCACCGCCGGCCACAGCTCCGCCCATCAACGGCAGTGGCGGTGGCGGCGGTCCAACGAATCCTCCAGAATCACCGTTCAATTTCCCGGCGGTAGCTGCGGCCCCGCAACGCAAAAGCCGCCGGAAGATCTCATTGCCGTGGTTCCGCCAGACCAGCGTCACCGGGCACGGCGGACTCTCGCGGCAGCACACCATCGACACGCCCAGTTCGTTTCGGTTCTTCCGGCAGCCCAGCAGCAGCGGCATCAAGGTAACGGTGATTTAAAAGGGGTTAACTGCTCGGGGGGCGTGGCAGGCACGTGGGGAGTGTTAAAATTTGATGATAATCAGGAAATCGATTGATTTGGCCGGCGTGGCATTGGTTATTTACGACGGTGGAAGTTTTCTCAGCTTGGCAAAGTTCAAAGTTCAAGTTTATTACGGTGAATTTAGCAGCAGGATGAGGCGGCCAACAGGATCTCTCCAATTCCCTGGTGAATGCAATTCCCGCAAACTTTGCTTCCTTCATTTGACCTTTTGATAAATGACAGCGGCAAGGAACTGGATTGTTATATTCTCTGTCATCCCCCTCCCCCCCCCCCCTCTCGCTGGTCCTTATCCTCGAAGTGTCTTTCTACCCAACTCAACTGTCCCCGCCTCTCGCCTCTCGGCCGTCAAGTGGCTGCTCTTTTCTCGCTGGCGTTGTGTCTTTTTTTGTGGCTTGCCATTTATTTTGATTAGTTGAAGATGAAGTTGACTTTGTATGAAAGTAGATGAGTGTGGGTGGTGGCAGAGGGGGTGGGGGGTCATCTCTGTTGATTGTAAAATGCTGTTGACCTGGACACGCCCAGTCGCGGTAGTCGCATTAATCATACGACGCGTTGGCGCTCGTCAGTTGCTGATGGCGTGTAAATGCCCGTGCTAATTTATTTACACACACACACGCGCACATTTTCCTGACTCAATTGTTGCACTGGGAACCGTGAAATTCCCACACTCGCCGTGGCCATCTTTTCCGCACTTTCTCCGTGCCCGGACGCCCTTTCGCAGCGGGCCCTCCTTAATGTGTTTATCACTTCATCAGGCCTTGTAAAAGCTTATCGGCTTCATCATCTTGCTGGCCGGCCATCGTTGCCGCTCCACTGCCTCCGTTTGGCCGGAGCAATTGAGTGTGTTTTGGGCGGGCGGCTGTCTTTGGTTAGCCCTGCTGTCTGACATGTTTTGTCAATTAGGTTTTGAGTGATGTTCCTGCGTGGAGCTCGGGGCTGATTGTCTGTAACCACAGACGACTTCCTGCTCATAATCGTCGGCCAGTTGCTCATCTGCCAGTGGGGGCGGGTGGGCTTACTCAATTTATTTTATCTTCGAGTCAAAGAGAGCTTTTAATATGTTTATAAGGCAGTTAAAGGGCCGGCTGGGCGGGAGGCGGGAGGATTTTAATGACCTTGTTTTCCCTTGACCGACAGAGGTCAGCGCGGCTGCTCTGGGGACCCATCAAAGTACGACTCGAAATTTTTGATAATTTTCTTGCCCTCACTCGCCACAGTCCCTGGCGGTCCCTGCTTGTGGGTTTGCTCTGCCAACATAGCTGCAGTTTATTGTGTTGCATACTTTTGCGCGCCCGAGAAAAATAAATCCCAGCAGCCATAAACACACCGACCAAACCCGCCCACTCTGGGCTTCTCAGCCGCCTGCTCTCTATAGAGTGTGGACAGAAAAGCCGAATGGTCTAACCACAAACTGTCAGCTGCAGCGAATTCGTCCTTTCAGTTCTCCACCTCCTTGCAGGAGGGCTTTTCTCATTCAGGCGACAGTCAAAAGCAGCCAGCATAGAACGCGTGTTGCATAACGGTAAACATAAGTAGTAAGCCGAATTATAAATGCTCTTTCGCTTGAGAGCGCAGTTGCAGTTGCCTGAGGGCATGCAGAAGTCGAGGTGGAACCGAAACGAGTTGTGTAGAATTATGCCAAATTCATAGAAATCCTTATGCAGATTTTATTGTACGCTTGTCCTTTCATCTGCTTATGGAGGGATATGCAAATGGCGCAAAATGAATCCTCGAATGAAAGTCCAACAATTTGTGGGCAAACGGACGACAGACATTCAAATTTCTGACGACTTAAAGTTAAGCACCGAGTTTCGGGTGCTCATTCGTTTTTCGGGTTTGTTGGCTCCAGGCGACCACCGGACCCATAAAAACCAATGACCCCAACCATCAAAGGACCCAAGAGGACAACAAGACGAGAGATGGGTGGGGAGGGGGGACAAATGACTGACGCTCTAGCGCCTTCCGTTTGTCATTCGACTCGAGGCATTCGGGATTCTGGCGGGTATCCAAAATCAATAGCAATTCGATGGCTACGGCCAAGCATCGTTCATCATGGGCCTCAAATTCTGGCTTCGTCATTTTTGTGTTTTTTTTTTTTTTTTGTTCCACAAATCACAGAATTTTAGAGACTTTCGACTGGCCAACCGGCTTCCCATTTATCATCCGCACTCGCCGGTCATTTGGACTGCCCCACTCGTCCTTTGTGTGCTCTCTCGTTTTCTGATGAGCTTTGGGTCCCAGTAATTTGTCGTTAGGACCGCCACACACACACACAAGCTCTTTTATTGATTAACATGAAAGCAGGGAAAGAACGGAAGGAAAGCCACAAGGACCCCAAACAGCCACAAACAGCATTTGGGCTGGTCAACCAGTCCTCCAAACATGTCCTTTTCTAATTGATTTAAAATCATATTCGTTGTGCCTCATTTGCCGTTTTGTAGGCCCAAACTGCTGGCCGGCCACAAACTGTGTAGTCAGCTGGGACGTCGGCGGGGAAAGAGACAGAAGAATCAGCCTGAATTGCTGGCATTGTTTATTGTCGGCAGCGCAGGCTCTGGTCGTTTTTGTATTGTCCTGTCGTTGTTGTTTTAACGCAATTGATGTTGGCCTGCCTGCTGGCCAGTTAATTGAATAACCGTCGTTAGTGTTTTATGTAAATTTCCACCGCCCCCTCGACTGTGTGTGTGGGTGATAATTGTTTGGCCAAAATGGTTTCATAATTCGCCAGCATCGTTGGCTTTAATTCACCTCTCAATTGGAAGGCAATAAAAAACAAAAGCACCCGCAAATTCTGCCCTTTTAGAAGCTCAAAGATGCCGAGAGCCGCTTGGGGGCAAATCGCTTTACAATTTTGGCCTTGTTGCCTTTTGCTTTGGGAGGAGCCTTTGCCTTTTCTCCCATTGTTATCGCCGTGTAATCAGCGTCATTCAAGCCGCGCCCGCCCCGCCCCGCCAGTGCGGCAAGGGAGATTTTCATGCTCTTCACGTCGCTCTGTTTGCCAACTTGCCAAACAATGTCAGCCAAGTCAGGCAGTGGGCTGGTGGGCGGCGGAATGCAGGCCCGGCGGGCTGGGGCCCGTGGAAAATTGAAACCCTGGGGACCTTCAACTCGTTTGGTGGCTGCAAGTTGGCTTAAACGGAAAGTGGAAGCGACATTTTGCCACCTCCGATTGCCCCAATTTCCCACCAATTTCCCTTTCACCTCGGGCCCAGTTTCCGCCTGTCCTGTTGAATATGCAAATTGAATTGTGGAATCGACGGGACCCGTGGAAAATAAATTTAGTTGAGCCTTTCAATTGACTGGCCGGTGAAATTAAATCTGCGTTGTCCTCTCGCTTTTCTTAGAATTCTCGCTGCGCGATTATGCAAAGTTTGTGCAAGAGAAAAACTTCTTGGAAAATCTTTCCCCGACTTAATTATTTAAATGCAACGAGGCGGCCTCGTCGCCAACTCTCCTTTTTCCATTCCTTTTCTTTTATGTACGTGTAATCCTGGCAACGCAGTCAACGGGGCAGCTGTTGATTGCATTTCGCAGGCGAGTTTGCAACATGCCAAACGGGCCAGGGGAATGGAACATTTCATAAAGCATACGCCCCGTTGAACTCGGCTGTGTTTGCCGAGCAGCTAGCATTCGGCTGGCTCGTCTTTGCATACGAAAACATATATCCTTTCATTATTTTAATGAAAGACTCGGCTTGCCGAGCCTTCCTGCTGCCGGAACCCAGTCGACTTGGCCGGCAAGACGACTCAAAAACACAGACGACGGACAATGGCCACGACGGCTGAGTGCCCAACTAATTTAAGTGAAAATTGCTGGGCTAAATTAATTCATTCAAACTGAAAAGTACGGGAAAACCAGAAGTGGGCAGGGCTTGGAAGAACAGAAAGTTAGTGAGCATTTCAAGGAAACTTCAGGAAGACCGATAAGCAGGTTCCTAGGCTTCTTTCTTCCTAAATTGAGAATTTAAGAAGACTCTCTACAAATTTATTTTAATTTGGATTGATTGAAAGAATTTTTAAGATTTTAAAGGAATCTTGAAATTTTCCGGCTCTTAAATAATTTTACCTGCTTTGTTTGTGTTTTTTGCGTTTTCTTTACTATGCCCAAAGCCTTCACAAGATTTCCATTCTGAGAGAATTTTTCCTAGGAAGTTGAATCGCTTGTTTCACTGAAAATGCTGTTGGTTTTCCTGGAATGCCAAGATTTAATTAACGGCTTTTTGGCATCGTCAATTCTCTCGGATTTTCGCCTACTGCTTTGCCAGAGTCTTCGGCTTATTGCTTTTAGGGATTTAATTGAATTGGAAAGGTTAATTTCGGCTTCTTTTCAATTCACCGCATTTAAAATTTATCCTTCCAAGAGTACTTATGATTTTGGGAAGTTGAGGCTTTCCAACCCCCGAACATCTGAGTTCCATAAAGCCACTTTTATTGTCTTTCCTTTGTGATCTTATTGTCCTTTGATTACTCGCGTTTAAGCTTCAATTCCGAGACTTCAACTTAGCCTTCAACCAAAGCCAACTCTCATTTTTCTTTGCCTGCTTTTGGGCGCTGGTTTTTCGCCTTCCTCGCAAGGCTTGGATAAAAAGAGTATTCAGTGGGTTTTAACCAGTTGAGTGGCTTGCTGCGTCGTCTGTTTATATGGTCGACGGGCTCTGCTCTGCTTTCTCAGCAATTTGTGTTTTTATCCAGCCACCCAGCCAGGCATTTTAATACACTTCAAAAATCATCAACATCAGGCGGGGCGGGGAAAGAAATTATGAAGCTCGGGTCCACCGAGGGCAAGCTGAGTGCACACGGCTCATTAGTATGCCTCGTGCGTGTGTGTGGGTGTGTGTGTGTGTGTGTGCGTGACTGACGGCTGCAATTTGCAGCACGCCAAGCGAGGGCACCGCATGTTGCCCGCATGCCAGGCCATTCTGATGATGATGATGGCGCTGGCGCTGGCAGAGCTTCTGTCAGACGGTCTGCCGTAATTTTCGCAATTATTGAAATAGTTTTGCGGGCCAGTCTGTCGTCTACGAGTGTGTGTGTGTGTGTGTGGATTGCGTATACGCCAGGTGGCCCGCGCACTTAACAGGCCATTTCAGTTTACCAACAAATTACCAAGTTTCCGCAGAAGAAAAGATTCAACGTCACCTCCCCCAATCCCACTCGTTTTTCGCTCTTAAAAACTTTTCACACACAATTCGCAATAAAAACGGTGTCATGTCAAAAAATTTGTATGCCCCAGCAACTTTTAATAGCCTTCAGAGCGCTTCTCCTCGCGCCGCCGACAACGCAAATGGAATGAGGGAAAACAATTTTCACCATCATCTTTTATACCTTCCTGCGTTACCCAGTTTCCTTTGCAGATTCCTGGGGATTTTCTTACCCAAACTCTTGTTGTTGTTGGTGAAAAGTTGCCAATACTTTCTCATCGTGTCCGTCGGCTGGGCTGCGCGGAGGATTCAATTCGTCGGGGGCCTTCGGAGCGAGCGTTTCGTGAAAAGTTTTCGACTAATTGCATTACAAGCGGCAAACGTGCAGCTGTGGCAGCAGCAGCGGCAGCGAATACGCGGCACGTTTCCGTGTCAGTGCCGCTTAATTAACAACGCCAACCTGCCGAGCAAGTTGCCTTCAATTCCCTCTACTCTCCTGTGGGCTGTTGCCATGGAAGCTGTGCCCCAACCCCTGCACGTCCTGTCCTGCGTCCTGTGTGTGCTTCTCCCTCGTGGCGCTGTGTTGTTGTCTTTGCTGTTGTTATGTGAAATTAACAGCGGGTGTGCCCAGCAGCCGCCTTCCTGATCCTCTTGTGGGCCGCCAAGCATAATAAACTAAGCCCGAGCCGCCCTGTCGCCGCTGATGAAGTTGATTTAATTGCGCTTATGATGGGCTGTGCCACCGGCAGGCAATAATGTCCTGCCAGCTGCCATGCGGCACGTTGGGTGGCCACTTGGTGTCGCCAGGTGTTGCTCAGTGGAGGCCGCAATTTACGGTCTGTCTTCGGTTATAATCGAGAGTAAATATGATGAGCCCGGCCGGGCAATTGCAAAATCAAGCGTATAATGAGAAATTATCGCATTAAAATCGATCAATTTATCGATTTACTGGCCCGTCCTCCCCGAAAGGTCACCCGCCAAGGCCAACTCAAGCGACTTAACAGTCAAATTGCTTTAAACGTCTACAAGTCTAAATATACCTTTATAATTATTACTTGAAACAGTTCAATTTCCTAATCGATAAAACCAACGAAGGCTTGCCAATCGAAGGCAGTTTAAAATCGACCAACGACCAAACCAAAAGTACAGTCAGGCATTTTCTTAGCCTAGAGAAAAGTACAGTCTGGAAGTTTCAAACAAAAGCTTAAATTTTCTGTGCTATCTCTTAAGATTCTTGGTTATTTATAAAAGCAGAAACTTCGTTGTTTTTGTTGACTGTACTTGTACTTTTTGAATCAACTGTACTTTTGAAAATGCTTCTCATGTATTCATCGTTAAGTTTTTGCTGTTTCTATTCAGAGTTTTCTCGGGAATATTCTGTGCCTGAACCACTGTTTAGTGGAGGCGTGTTATCTTTACCGTTAGTCGCGCTTAGGTGGCAATTAAATGAAACAAATGAGCCGCTTCCATGCGCGCCTCGCACACTTCGACACCTACGAGGCATGTAAATTAATAAACTTATAAATTATTAATACACACACACACCCTCCATCCAGCCTGTCATGCCAATCAAAGCGAAGCCTCAACCCCAACCGCCCACCCCACCACCCACATCGCTTATCGTAGGCGGTTGGCTGTTCGTTTCTTCTACTTGGCCGACTCCTGTGCGGGTCGGCGGCGGCGTTGGTGGTCCTCTGTTTGCATATTTAATGAGTCAGACAATAGACGAATAACTTGAATAGCTTTCTAATTAGTTCGTCTATGGAAAGCAAATGATCCTTGGGGCGGCCTTGCCCGAGGCCAAGGGCTCGCAAAGATGCAGGCAAACGGCCCGATAAAATCTACAAGTTGAAGCCACTCGAGCCACTCGGGCGTGTCCTTATTGGCGGTCAGGCCAGAGCACGAACCGGTGAATGCAGCTGCAGCTCTCGAAATTAAATCAATAACCCGGCAAGGGTCCGAGGGCCTGACCTCGTCACCGACCGGCCGACAACACGGCCGGTTGATGATTTGCGGTCGTCCGCGCGCTCATCCTTTGTAATCGCCCATTAACAGGACTTGCACAATCAAATTGTCCGGCCGGGCGGGCGCTGTTTGCATTGTGCGACTTTCATATTCACGGATTTGCCGTCTTTGTCATTGCAGGTGGGCAATCAGGAGGCCACCTGGGTGGTGGCCGACCACACGGCCAATCCGGGCAGCAACGAGCTAACCGTCAGCAAGGGCCAACAAGTTGAGATTATCGAACCGCCCACAGCCAGTGAGCCGAACTTTTGCCTGGTCCGGCTAAATCCGCAGACCGACGATGCGGCAGTGCAAGAAGGACTCGTGCCCGTGGCAGTTCTCAAGCCGCCGCCGGGCGCCCACAAGCAAAGCCTTTCAGGCACACCAACCCAAAAGGCCATGGATTCTCTGCAAGATCAAGGTAAGTCCCGTGATGCCTTTAAAGCATTAAGCAAGCGGTTTTAATTTTCCTCTTTTCTTCTCACAGGCAACCGAGGCAAAGCGGATCTGTCGTCATCAACCAAACGTCGGGGCTTCAGCGGGTGAGTGTCCCTTTCCCTTTCGTCCTGTGGCTCTTTGTGGGTTATTGTGAAAGTTTTCTTCCCCCTGTCAAAACTATTTCAATATGCAGACAAACTGTCGGTCCAACATTTTCAATTTAGCCAGGGATTTGTCAGCCAGCCAGCCAGCTGGGCATTTCAAATCCAACTGGCCATAAACATAATGGACTATTAGTCCGCTCGGCTCCTTCAAGGTCCCTTTTAGCCAGCCATTGTCTGGCTGGGCTTCAAGTGTCCGCTGCATAATTTAGTTGGCTGCCTCGGCAGGTGCCAAGAAACATTATCAGCTCATTGCCAGGCCCACACGACCGAGGCGTCAAATTTATCGGGCCCTTGCCCGCTCTCTCGCGGGGGTTTTTTGGGTTTATCAATCATGGATTTTCCCGGTCTCCGGAGACTCTCTGTCTGTTGTGATTGCGATAACTGCCGTTTGCGTAATTCAGGCGACGCCACCGCTTTTCGGAGTGGGCCGAGTGACTGGCGTCAGTTGCTCTTGTCATTTATCATGCATTTACGCGCGGTGGCGGCGATGCGCCACCGATTTGGAGCACAACTTTTACGCATTTATTATGCGTCATTGGCGTGGCCCAGACTGGGATATTTTTGGGTGGCTATGAGCCACACAGCTCGGTAAAGAAGTTCATAGAGAACTTTAATGAAAAGGACTCTTTGTTTGATTAAAAAAAAACCCCAACAAGTTGCTTTAAGCTAGAAAATAAACAATTCTTTTGTTTCCTAATGGAATTTAAAATGTGCGTTAAAGCTGCCAGCTATGAAACTCTGAGTGACACGAAGACAAAAAGCTAAACCAATTCAACAAGTTGCCAGCAAAAAGCTGAACCTCAATTTGGAACCTCAGCCCAATTCCAAATCTAAAAACTATTTTAACTTATTTTAAAAATCTAAAGAATAATTTCCACCCAGTTTTTAGCCAACTCAATGGCCTCTTCGGTCTCCTTGAAAGTTTTTATTCGATTGATATAAACGCTGTTAAGCTTTATATATTTTCTTAAATCCCCCCACCTCCTTTACAACCTCATAAAACTCCTCAAATCGTTTCGGTTTTCTGCTTCCCCTTGAAAGCACTCAGCTTTTGTCGACCAGCACTCGTGTCCGTATCTTGAGTGCCGTAGCCGGCAGCTTTGCTATAGAAATCGCATGCGAACTTTTTGCGTCTTCGACGATTTGAGCACTCGAACGAGCAAAACTAAAGCCCATAAAATATAAAACTTATTGCATGGCCAACCGCTCGCCGCTCCGACAACAACAAATGCAAATAAAAACAAAAAATAATGGGCTGAGAGCCGAACAAAAAATTCCCCAACAACAATCGCCGCCATAAAAACTTGAGAACTTTTCCCGCCCTCCGTCTCCGCCGCGGAGAAGGCCAAGCAAACAACTGAGCGCTCATTGTTATCCACCGCGTCGAGCAAATCGACTCAGTCCAACTGCCGGGCTCTCGGCTTCTCCAGGAGGAACTCAGTTTATTGCCAAACGGACACCAGAACAGAACGTCTGGCCAGCGCGCCTCTTTCTTTCCGCTCTGCCCAAGTCGAATTTCGTTTTTGATAGTGCGGCGACATCGCGTCGGTCTCGGTTATCGGCTTTGCCCACACACAAAATGTGCAACAACAACAACCCAAACACCAGCACTGCCCCAGATAAGCCGGCCCAAAACTGCGGCCTTAACGGTCTGCATTTGGGCAGCAACGGCAATGGTAGTAGTGTCCCCGCCGCCGTTCCCACAACCGCTCCCGTCACTGATAACCGCGATAACAACAACGGGGCGATGAGCAACCAAGTCAAAAGGCGGTCGGCTCCGGCCCACGCCCACCGCCAGAAGACAGCGTCGGCGGGGACTCCGCATTTGCAGAAATCCATGTCATTGAACCTCAACGAAACCGCCGGCCATGGGAACAATGGACACCAGCATTTGACACCCGTGAGCGAGGGATTCGCCTGCTTTTGTTGCCACGACGAGGAGCCGCCCTTTGGCAATGCCGAACGACGCAAATCCTGGTAGGCCCAAGTTGATCTAATGCGAGAGCTCCACTCATTAAGCCCGACGGTCAGGCCCCGCACACGTTCCACTATCGAGATGGTTGTTGTGAATTTATAATGACCAACACACACACACGTCCGCCAACTGTTCGTGGCAGTTGGCCAGAGAAACAGCTTTATTAACCCCCCAAGCCGCCCCCCCGTTTGGCGCAAGTGCGCCGGCGCTTGCAGCTCCACCTCAGCCGTATAATTGAGGGCTTACCCGGGGTTTTTTGTACTTATTATCTAATGTGATTCAATTGTCTGGCGGGCTGCAATTTTCCCAGCAAAAACCAGTTGAAGCGAGAGCATGGAATCTCGAGATTGCTTAGCGTCCAGCGGACTCCCATTAGTCACCCCAAGATCAGTTGCTGAAGAGTGCGAAGGTCTCTCGATAAGCCGGCGGCCGCTGGGGACCACTCATATGTTTTTCTTTGGGTTTGGGCCCTTGGCCATCCGGCTGATTAACCGGCCCAATTGAATTACAATCACCATAAAACGTGTATCACTCATTTCGATCGCGGTTGTAATTACCTTCGGAAACCAAATGTTCTGATTCGTGTGGCCGGTTGAGTCGGTTGTGTTTTTTCGCGGCGATAAGGTTTGTTTTTTTTTCGTATTTACTCTGAGGAAACTTTATCGCCATCTAACGAACCCAAAGAGAACTTGTTGGCTAGAAATGGAAACCTCGGCCAAGCGAAACTCCAGGGAATTAGAGAAACCGGATCGGTTAAGGTTCCTAAGAAACCTCTCAACAGAGTTAAGGAATTACTTTAAGGAGCGTTGGTTGAGTAATTAGAAACCTCGACAAGCTAAACTCCAGGGAATTGGCTGGGGTCGAGGGATTTATTGCAGTTCTCAAAGCAAGGGACCTTGGGCAGAGTTAAGGAAGAAAAAAATCAAGAAAACTGGAAACCTCGGCAGGTTAAGCTCCAGGGGATTGGCTGGGGTTGATTGCAGTTCCCAAGAAACCTCTAAGATCAAGAGACCTTGAACAGAGTTAAGGAAAGAGTTAGTTTACTTTAAAGAGCTTCTTAAAATTCCTTAAACAATTTCTTCAACCTTCTTACTCCATGAGATCATTTTCCTGGGCACTCATCATAATTTCTAGCCAAATTAGCCTAATCGCTTGCCAAACATGCAAAAAGTATCGAAAATTCCGGTGACCCCGTTTCTGGGGGTGGGGGCGCCTTCAGCTTCTTGACGTTCTGGCCCAGCCCAATTTACATAGTTGGATACTAAATTACAAAATACTTTCAATATTTGCACACTAATTGGGTATGTTGGTTTTGTTTGGTTGAATGCCCCAATGAGCATTAAACGAAAGTGTCTGTCCCTCGCCCCCTTCCCCCGCTCTCATCCTCCTGTTGCTGGCGCGCGCATGCCGCTGTTGTTGTTGTTGCTGTGGCTGAGTCAGTGGTCTGGACATGAATATAGATTATTGTGCGACGACCAACCAGCCAAAGACAGAGGCGGGGGGCGGGGAGCTTGCTCAGCTCTTTTGTCTCAAAAGCCAAGTCAATAGAGAGGAGCGTGTGTAGTTTGAAGGACTGCCGAGGCCAACAAGTCTAATGAAGACAAAATAACCGAAATGAGTAACGGCGAAAACAGTCAGACAGGCGGGCTTTTCACTAATCACAAATTTCATTGCATACTTTCCGGTGGGCCCCGAAATTCGCCGCACAGAACTAAACTGTGGGTCCTGTCGGCTGCCATCAGGCAAATGAATTTTAAGCACGTAAAAGATTAAATGCCATCCGCCTCACCATCCAGAAAATATTCTTGGCTGAGGGTCGCCCTCCCAACCCGTTTGTGTCAATGTTTATTTTTACCCCGAATTATATAACATGTGCGCCAGGCCTTGTCCTCGAGAAGGGGAATAATGAAGAAGTTTTAATTTAGTCGGCCGAACGTTTGGCCAACTCATTTGTGACTCGAACAGGAAAAAGTGTGGGACCTGCGGCAACAAATTGAAGGCTCTTTGAGTTTATTTTGGGGACTTGGGAACCCATTTCCAAAACCTGTTCAATCTTCTAAAATTCCATTCTTTCTTTCGCTTGAATATTTTTCACTGTTTCGCTGGCACTCAAAAATTATGGAATGTATGAAATTTGTTTCGGTTTCTTTGGGTGAAATTATCTTTAAATTTTGTTTACAATTCCTTGGGATCTTCTTTAAGTTTTAATTGACGGCTTTTAGTGTGGAGACGTCAATCAATTGGCTTTCATTATTCGCCGCAATTGACGGCATTGAATTCCCAGTAATGTCGACTGCGGTTGCGGGAATTACTGATTTATTTTTAATTGTTTTAGTGGGCTTAGCGGTTTTCGGGCAAAAATATGCATTCGAATTCGAAATAACACCGCCCACATTTCATCCACGCGCCTGTGAGTCGGGCCCGCTCTGGTCAGTCGCATTATAAAAAAATAACAAAAGGAAACACAAAGAGCTTTGGGCGCCAACGCCGCCCCATATAAATTGGCTCGGGGAGCACTTGGCGACAGTCTGATGAGTGCCCCGCGGCTAGAAAGCAGCCCCGAGCAACAGAAACGAATTTTTATTGCGTATACGCAACATTGTAGCCGCTGTCATTGTGGGTTCACCAGCTTTGCCAAAATTGAAACTAAACTTTAAAATTTTTTTCGTCTTTTTTTACAGGCGCAAGTGGCTGCCACCGCCGCTCCGCAAACTCTCACAGAGCAAAGTAGAAAAACCGCCACCCGAAAAGGTCCTCAGCAAGAAGCCATCCGAAAAGAACATGAGAGTAAGTCAAGCTTACGTAGTTTCCCAGAATTTTCCTTCATGTGGTGTTTTTTTTCAGCTCCCACAGAAGTTTGCCGAAGAGGCTGATCAGCCGGGCGTTGGCCAGTTCGCCAACGTGTCCTTGCAGCAGCAGCAGCACGCCGAGGAGCCCGAGGAGGAGCTGGAACTGCCACCGCCCATGAAGCCCATACAGGAACCCCTGATTGCCAACGGACCGCCCGTATTCAAAACGGATCTCAAGGACAGCTCAGCCAATCTGGTGAGTGGGCAGCCATTTCCATATGTCAGGATTAGCCGGGGCCAAGGACGCAGGTTAAGTGAACGTTTAGCTCACCTGCTCTTGGTTTCTTTTTGTGTTTGGGCTGCGGGCGTTGCCGGGATCGCCCGCCTTTTGTTGTTGTTAGTCATCCGTTTGTTTGCCTTGCGGGTTACCTCAAATACGTAAGCGCTTTTCCCACACAAATCAAAGTCGTTAAAACTTCAACGTCATCGGTTGTTGTTGTTTTGGTGCTCGCTGCTTTTTTTTCGGTCAATCCGCAATCAGAATTTCTGCTTTGCCATCTTCCCGGCAAATGCGCCACTTTATTTTTGTTTACATTCAGCCAACCGAGCAGACAGGCGGACTGACAATCAGACAGTCCGACAGCCGTACAAAATATAGCCGCCTGATGCTGGGCACTCACACTGGCGCACTTCTTGTTGTTGTCGTCGGCATCGCGTGCTCATTGAGCAGAGCAGAAAGTTGGGAGCCAACGGCGGGTGGGTCGGGGTCATTGGACAGACGGCACACAAATTCTGGTCAGGCAAATTAGCAGGCCATTTGCACAGGACCGGCCGGCTGGTCGGTATTTTAGGGTAAGAAGTTTCGGCGGCCGTAAACGAAAAAGAAAAGCTTTCAATACGAAAAGAAATCGAAAGGATCTCAAGTGTTGTGGACTTCCAAAGGTTTTCCACTTGTCAGCTTTTGTTTGGCTTTTTCGCTTTATCGCGATTTAAATAATTATTCAGAATTTAATTTGATTTTCTGTGGTTTCTCTTAAGTTTTTTAATTCCCAGTACGATAACGAGTTCGATTTTTAGTTTTGGAAATTTAGAATTTTTTGCGGTTCTAGAAACTTCTGGCAGATAAATCAGCTTTTTTAATCAGCTTCAAGTCTTTAATTCATAAAATTACCAACCATCCATCAAAATTATGGCTGTGCCAATGGAAGCTCCTTTTTCCTTCGCGTTAACTGAAAACTTTCCTCACAAGGTTGCTCCGATTTTTGCCTTCAACGGCGCACCAGCGAATTGGATGATTTTTTAATGATTCTGTAAATAAATCATCGATTTTCGCCCCTACCCACCAATTGTCCCATTCGAATCCACTTAGCTGGCAAATAATTTCCTCCTAGCCGCCATATTGTCTTGCGACGCCATTGCCACGGCTGGCTGGCTGGCGGGCTGACTGTCGCGTTGGTCCAAGCAAATCAGCGCCAATGTGACGCCAGTTTTCCCACTGTCACCGCGAATTTCCCCCCACGTCGCCGGCATTGCGTGCGATGCTTTCGCCTTCGGTTTCATCAATAAATTTCATGTCGTCAGTGTGTGTGTATTTTTGCCATTTTTACTGCTTATTAGTTTAATTCAATTTACATTTTATTTTTCTCAACGATTTATGTTTTGCCGGAGATTTTTCCTTGATGCGTCAACAGCTCTGATCGTTAATTTTTTTGGCATTTTTGGCATTTACAACTACTTACCTCGCCTAGGTGGGAAAAAACGAAAACACAAATGGTTTTTAACCCAATTCTAGTTTTCTGGGTCCCATCCACTCCTTTGTTTGCCTGGGCTCGGCTACTTTTTTCTGTGTCATTTCGCTTTTCACTTTTGTTTTATTCACAATTCCTTTGTTCCCCTGCTCCGCATGACATCAGTTGGAGTACTGAAAATTATCGAGGCCGAATTGATTAAAAACCTTCGATTTGTCATGAATTCTCTCTCGGGTTCTTGTGGTCACTCTAACGGTTCCCAGGAACTTGAAGAAACCTCAATGAAATATCCGAGGAATCTTAAAGGTTCAACTAAAAATCCCATCTCATTGTTTTCTAGGAATCTGAAAAGATTTCTCTTAAATTTGAGGTTAAAAAAATGGATGATTTTCGGGAACTTTCTGGGAAGGTTACTCAGTGTTCTTTATCTATAGATTCTAAAGCTTGAATACTCTTTTTAGAGAAGGAACTGAGAGGCGGACACGAAAGTTAGAGAATCCCACAATTCCAATGAGAAGCTTTTTCTTCTCCAAAATGAATTAAGGAATCAAGAAGAGACTCCCAGCCGAGAGAATTGCCCTTTCCTTAGAGTTGAAATCTTAAAGCCAAGCGGCGGTTAAGTCAACCAAATCCCGGCTGAGGAGGAAGTCCCCTTAGGAAAGTGAACCAAACAGGATGTTCGCATCCGTTTCTTATTACCGCCATATGGGCAGTTCCATGGAGAGGACTCCTCCCCAAGCAATTGGCAATGCAATTTCAATTTCCGTTTTTCACACACCCACCCGAGGGGCGGCTGGGCAGCAACAGCAGTGAAGATTATATAAAAAATAACAGCAGCCAACAAGCGAGAGCATAAAGAAAATCAAAGAATCAAAAGATCAACAATTTGAAATTCACACATTTCCTTTAGTAGAAATTTTTATCACATTTCACAAAATGGGCCCAAAAATAATCCCCCGACCGCGCGCTCTCTCTCTCTCACCCGCTGAGAAGAGAGCAAATGTGTGTGTGTGTGTGGGCCACAATTATTTTAACGCTTTTCCTCTCAAGTGGCCAACAAGTCGCAAATTTGCCAGCAACGCGTGTTGATTGAGAGCTTCTTTGATTGCCCCACCGACCGCCGCGACCCACTAAGGCGGCGGTGAGAGTGCGGGTGTGTGTGTGTGTGTGGGCTGGTTTATTTATATATGCCAGCTTGTTTGTTTGCCCACCACTACAACCGCAGCCGCGCCGCCTCAAAATGTAAAACAAGGAAAACTAATGGGCCGCCCAGCGAAGCGCCACAGTTGCTTGCTGGCTGCCTGGCTGGCCGTTCCGCGCGTCACTGTCACAATGCGTAAATCCCGCAGCAAATCCGCCAGCGAATAGATCAAAACGGTCCATCAATTCTACGGCCGTCGGTCTGTGCCTGGAATCCCAACAGTTCGTGCTCAAAATGAGCTGCTTTCTGCGTTTGTTTGTAAGCGAATCGCATTCGAATTGCATGGGCTGACAATTAGTCGAATTTATAACTCCCGTGACGTGTTTTTTATCGGGGCGCATGCGGGGGTTTAAATTTTTATCTATTGTTTTTTTTTTAACGGGCGAAACTGCGGCGCGCCGACCTTTAAAATTTCCATCGCAAATGTCGGCCTTGTTTACTTGGAGAAAATTAATTAGGGTTCTGTGCGTTTCTTGATTTCGAAAATAAAACGAGTGATTCAATTAAGGCAAAAGTATGCAAATTCCCAGGGGGCGGGGCCGGCCCACAACTTTCCGTTCGATTTTCCAGTGCTTGTTGTTAATTTTTGTGTGTGTTTCCTTTTTTGCAGACCAGCACAGGCAAAATGGACGGCAATCCGCTCTCGGAAATCGAGCAAATTGTGCGAGAGAAAACGGTAAGCAAACTTCCATATCCTTCACCGTGTCCTGACTAACAATCTCGCTGATTTCAGGAACAACACGAATCCAAAAGCCGCGTCGAGGGGGCTGAGAATGCCAGCGCCACCAATGGACGTGCCCATGGCGATGGTCATGACCAGGAGGCCACCGAGGGGGTAAGTCGAACTTGCTTTGATTCCAAATGAATCCTCCTGATTCTCTGCGCTTCCCTAGGACTCCAAGATCACTGAGGCACTGAAGAGGCGCCAGTATACCCTGGCCGAGTTGATCACCACCGAGGAGAACTACGTGCAGGACTTGAAACTGATTGTCGAGGGGTAAGTCGAAAAAAGCAGGAATTGAAGTTGAGTTAATTTTTGTTTGCCTGGGCAGCTACAAGCGGGAGTGCGAGGATCCTAAAAGTGATATACCCTTGCCGGAGGATCTCAGGGATAACAAAATCAAATTGGTTTTCAACAACATCAAGGAAATCTACGAATGGCACAGGGAGTAAGTCGCTGATTTACCCGCTTTCCTCATGAATATTTCTCACGTTCTTTTCGCTCTTCAGTTACTTTCTGAAGGCCTTGCGCAACTGCCAGGACTCTCCGGCCGACCTGGGTCCGCTCATCAAGCAGTGCGAGCGCAACTTCGCCATGTATTATTATTACTGCAGCAACCACACGCTGGCCGACCGGATTGTCAATGTCTACTCGCGGTACTTCCAGCAAGTGCGCAACAAGCTGAACACCCGCGTCGATTTGACCTGCCAAACGCGCCTGGATGTAAGTCGAGAGCAGGACTCTGCAGTCGAGCGAAGTTCTAATCGGTTTCTTGCCTTGCAGCTGAGCAGTTTGATCATCAAGCCCATCCAGCGCATCACCAAGTACCACATACTCTTCGAGCAGATCTACAAGTTGACGCAGTGCGCCCAGCTGAACAGCGAGGTGGCCTTTCTGGAGCAGGCCTACCACAACATCAAGGTGGTGGTGACCACTGTCAACGACATGACCGGCATTCTCAGCTACCTGGAGGGCTTCAAGGGCGAGCTCACCGCCCAGGGAAACTTCCTGCTGCAGGGAACCTTCAACTGCATCACCGAGGCGGGCAGCCAGAAGGAGCGCAAGCAGCAGGTCTTCCTTTTCCAGCAGATCATCATATTCGCGGACATTGAGAAGCCCACGGCCCAGTTCGACAGTCCCGTCTTCAAGTACCGCACACACATTCAGGTGAGATCACAAAAATCCCAACCTTATATAAATTTAACTAATGGTATTTTTGCAGCTGAACAAGATGCAACTGAAGATATTGGACAACAATCGGTTCCAATTGAAGTCCACGGACCCCAACATGCCCGGCGTCAGTGTGATTTGCCATTCACCCGACCCGGAGCGCTACAAGGAATGGTGTGGCAAACTGGCCGAGATTCAGATGGCGCAGGACGATTTGATCATTCGCCTGGCCAATCCCACGATGAACAGTAAATAAAATGGGAATTTGGCAAGCCAGTCAACCTCAAGTCCCCAACCTGCATCAACAAATTCCAAAAAAAAAACAAACTTAAAATTGCAAAAAGAAAACCGCAAGAATTAATGAAATGATATTGAATTATGTGTTTAGGGTTGCCAAGTCTCTTTCTCTGTGTATATCGATAAGGAATCGATAAATGTTTAGTTTTTGTTTTAAAAACTTTCCGTCTGTCTGTGAGTCTGTTTAGTTTGCCTTCTGTTTATTTTACCCACACACACACACACACTCATAGTTATCCCAGTTAAAAGTTGAACAGTTAATTTATTTGTCTCCTGTTTCTACGTGTAAATGAAAGTATTATCTGCTCAAGAATATTTATTATGCATTGCATTTCTTGTATAATTTATTTTAATTATTTTTTATACTCTGCCACGGCAACTGAAAGCAACTCCGCACTCAACAGGAACTACGGAGAAATCTGAAAACACAAAAAAACCCAAAAGCAATTTTACTATCTCGAGAGAAGGAAGGTGAAGATCTTTTTGTAAACGCGAGAACTATGCAAATATAAACTGTTTTATATTATTAGTTGGTAGTTTCGATTACGTTCTAGTTATATTGCCTAAATTAAATTTTTGTCTTTAAGCGCGAGAGAAACTCCACACTTCATTTAAAAAAAAGCCAGCAAAGTCAGTGCAAGGAATTTCGTGAAATATTTTCTAAGTGAATATTTAAGTTCGGTCGCGAGATCCCAAAACCAAACTTATTTTGTATTTTTTCTTTAATTTCGACGACAACACAATTAAAGTCTAAGCTTTAAAACTTAATCAAAATGAAACGATAAAGTTAATTTTCATTTTTAAGTAAAATAAAAATACAAAAATTCTCTTTATAATTTGTAGTATATTTATTTTTAATTTCCCCATAAGTTCCTTTTCAAAGAGATCCCCCTCCCACATCAGAAATAACAGTGTACAGTGTAGCATAGGTCAGTTTTTGTATAAGAACAGAAATTGTGAGGGAAATCCCCTCGGTATTTATCCCAACAGGATTTGATTTCGTATGTAAAAAGCTGAAGTTACTAAACGGTTGTTCACACGAAGATTCATTTATAAGCCCACACCATAGACCACAGGATTGAAGAGAGGATGAGAGATCGATTTATAGACCGAACATTTAGCCTAGCTGAATTGTGAATGAGAAGGGGAGCGCATTGAACAAGTGAGAGAAAATGATGATGTATTTTTTTACATAACAAAATGAACATATAACGTAAAGAGAACCTCCGGCTTAATGTTAATGAAGTTAATGGACGCACAGTCACAATGAAGGCCTCACCACAACTTTTTTAAGAGCAAACGAGAGAAACAGTTTTTGCACCAGATCATGAATGAAATATGCATATAAGTTTATAAACCTCTTGAGAAATCACCAGATCTTTGGCTATATTAATCTCTATCTATTTATGGACGTGCATACATATTAATGAGAAACAAAAATGATTCAACTCTTATTAAAACTAAACTAATTGTTGTAATTGAAATTGTTGAAAACCAAAAATTTAAAAAAAGGAAAACTCCCCAAAAAAATCTAAAATATTTTAGGCAAGAAAATTCGAGGAAGATTTCCCGGCAAACCAATCGATGTGACAACTTTTTTGTGGTCGAATTTGTGTGTGTTTTTAGTTTATCTAATAAAAATATATATAAATATTGGATATTAAATATTATTATGTACTTAACATGCAATGCGAATCGATAGCAAGCAGCATAATAAACGTGTTAATCTGTGTTTTAGCCAAGTAAGTGAAGCAAGCCGAAACCAAGAAGGACAATTGCAACATTAATTATATTCGAAACCAATACCAACCAACATAATGTAATTCAAATACATGTAATCTGAATTTAAAATTTTCAAAGTAAATAAAAACGAAAAACAAAGTAGAAAGCAATCTCACTTCCTTGGCTTTGTTTTCTTTATTTCAATTCGCCAAAGCTTCTGCTGTTAACACAAACAAGAACCCTGCAAATTTAAAGTGCGCGCCTAATTTTGCTAGGGTGACCAGATGTACGGAGTGTCTTTGTTGAGCGCCCTTCTCTGGCCACCTCTGTTATCAGTCCCAGGTAACTCGCAAGACAACATCACAGTAGCTAACAGCGCCTCAGCTGCGGGAGGCATGTTACTAAATCCCGAACACTAAGCTTATTTAACATAAATGTAGCAAAAGATCAATGAGGGTTGCAGGATTTAAAAATAAAATTGTTTGTTTTTCCCTAAAAACCAACCCTGTTGTAGTGTTGAGAAATAAGGCGACAGCCCTAAATGATTTTGTAATATTTCGTATATTAACTACACGCCTTCCAATTGCCTTTAAATTGTCTAAGACTGCTAATTATTTTAATACATATAAATGTAAACTTCTATTTTAAATCTTAGTTTGCCAAAAACCTTACGCCAACATGACAACTCTATTTGGCGCAATTGTGCATTTCATTTTCCGGTGTAATTGTGTGTGCAAAAAAACGCAGCGGAAAAAAAGTAAAATTTAGTAAGTTTTTTTAAGCTCGAATTAGATAAACCACAAAATGGAAGAACTGCGTAAGCATTTGTCTACAATCAACGTTCCCTGCGGAAATCCGCCCATTTACAAAGACGAATGCGTCTTCTCCTACGACAACCCCGAGACTCCCACCGGCCTGTACGTCTCGCTAAATAGCTTCCTGGGATTCGGAGAATCCTACGTACAGGAGTACGCCAGCAAGTCCGGCAACTGCGTCTTTTTGCACATCAAACGCGAAAAGTTCCTCAAAGAGGGCCACGACAGTGACGGCTGCAATGCCGACGCCGGCGAGGCTGGGCCCGAGCGCAAAATCACCCGTCTGGCCATTGGCGTCGAGGGAGGCTACAATGACACTTACATGGCCAAGAAATATGAGATTAAGTACACCTACAGCATTGTGGTGGCCCCGCATTTGGACAAAAGATTGCCCTACCCCGATCCCGAGTTGCCAATGAAAGTCACCCAATCGGTGGAAGCCGTGCTGGCCGCCGATTCCGCCATTTCCAAGCTGGAAATGATGGCAGTCACAGGTAAGCGAAGGCGCCCACAAAACTCAATAAAATTCCACGTAATTGAGCTGTGTTTTTATTAACAGGAACTTGGGATGGCGAGATACGCCAGACCTCGAATTACGCCGAGAATCTCCAGCAACTGGACAACGGCAAGAAGATCCCACCCTCCGGCTGGAAATGCGAGAAGTGCGATTTGGTCAACAACCTCTGGCTGAATCTAACCGACGGCTCCATACTCTGCGGCCGCAAGTTCTTCGACGGCAGCGGCGGCAACGACCATGCCGTCGAGCACTACCGCGAAACCCACTACCCCCTGGCCGTCAAGCTGGGCACCATCACGGCCGACGGCAAGTCCGACGTCTTCTCCTACCCCGAGGACGACATGGTCTTCGACCCCCACCTGGAGAAGCATTTGGCCCACTTCGGCATCAACATGGCCGCCATGAAGAAAAGCGAGAAGTCCATGGTCGAACTGGAGCTGGAGATTAACCAGCGCATTGGCGAATGGTCCGCCCTCACCGAGAGCGAAAGCGAGCTGCAACCGCTGGCCGGCCCAGGCTATACGGGCATGCGCAACCTGGGCAACTCCTGCTACATAAACAGCGTGATGCAGGTGCTCTTCGTCATCCCGGACTTCCAGAAGCGCTTCGTCGGCCAGGGAGCCGACGGCTACTTCAAGGCCTTCCCCAACGACCCGGCCAACGACTTCAACATCCAAATGGCCAAGCTCGGCAACGGCCTGCAGTCCGGCAAGTACAGCAGCATAGCCGAGAACACCCTGGACACCGAGCTCACCGGCATTTCCCCGGCCATGTTCAAGAACATCGTGGGCAAGAACCATCCCGAGTTCAGCACCAAGCAGCAGCAGGATGCCAACGACTTCTACTTGCATCTGCTCACCCTGCTCGACCGCAACTCGCGCAACGAGTTCAACCCGGCCGATGCCCTCAAGTTCCAGCTGGAGGACCGCGTCGAGTGCACCGCCAGCCGCAAGGTCAAGTACAAGACCCGCGAGGAGTACAGCTTCCGGCTGCCTATACCGCTGGACAAGGCCACCAACCTGGACGAGGTGAAGGAGTATTTGGAGCGCGAGGCGGCCGCCAAGGCCAGCGGCCAGCGCCCCCAGGACAGGGATCTGGTGCGCCACAAGGTGCCGCTGCAGGCCTGCCTGGAGCGCTTCTTTGGGGTCGAGCTGATCGAGCAGTTCTTCTCGACGGCCATCAACGGCAAGACGACGGCCAAGAAGACCACCCGTCTGGCCACCATGCCCGACTTTCTCATGATCCACCTGGGCAAGTTCACGCTGGGCGACGACTGGGTGCCCAAGAAGCTGGACGTGTCCGTGGACATGCCCGACGAGCTGGACCTGGGCCCCTGGCGTTCCACGGGCGGCATGCAGCCCGGCGAGGAGGCCCTGCCCGACCCGCCGGCCGAGCAGCCGCAGTTCAAGTTCGACGAGCACATCATGACCGAGCTGGTGACCATGGGCTTCCCGCCGGAGGCCTGCAAGCGGGCCTGCTTCAACACCCGGAACCTGGGCCTGGAGGCGGCCTCCAACTGGCTGATGGAGCACATTGCCGATCCCGACTATGCCGAGCCGTTTGTGGTGCCCAACACTTCGATTGGGGACGGGGCAGCCGAGCGGTTCGTGGCCAATCCCGAGAGCCTGGCCATGCTGATGAGCATGGGCTTCAGCGAGCGCCAGGCCCTGGCCGCCCTCAAGGCCACCGACGGCAACGTGGAGCGGGCCACCGACTGGATCTTCAGCCATGCCGACAGCATTGACGAGGCCCTGGAGCAGCCAGTGGCGGCCGGCAGTCCTGGCTCTGCCCGGGGCACGGCCTACCGCGATGGCTCCGGCAAATACAAGCTGGTGGCCTTTATTTCCCACATGGGCACCTCCGCCCAGGTGGGGCATTATGTGTGCCACATCCGCAAGCAGGGCGAGTGGGTGATTTTCAACGACACGAAGGTGGCCAAGTCGCAGAATCCGCCCAAGGACCTGGGCTATTTGTATCTGTACATGCGCGACGAGTAGGTGGCATTTCTTTCTCCCCCAGCGAGCCAACCAAATCCGAGGAACTGTAAGTTTTGTATCCTTAATTAAGTGAATTTGAACTGATGAAAAATAAAAGCGATTGGAATCACCCGAGCGGCCGATGGCCTGAGGCTTCAGTTTATTCAAGTTTCTTGGCCTTGCTGGAGCTCTGGCCCAGCTCCAGGACAATGTCATCGAGGCGCTGCTTGAACGACTCGAAGGAGAACTTTTGCTGGACCCGCTTCTTGCCCTGGTCGCCCATTTTCAGGCGCAGCGGCTCGTCCCGGAACAGCTGGTACATGGCGCCGCCGAAGCTCTTCTCCTGCTTCTCGCACAGGAAGCCAGTCGAGGAGTTGACCACCGTCTCGGTGGGCCCGCCGCTGTTCAAAGCAATCACGGGCTTCGAGAAGTACATGCCCTCCAGGGGCACAATGCCAAAGTGCTCGTTTTCGGGGGTGTAGAGGAGGCAGTGGGCGGAGTAGAGCAGGCGGCACTTCTCCTCGTCTGAGGGCGAGCGCAGCAGGACCACATTGTCCTCGAGGCCGAGTTTCTTGGTCAGCTCGTCGAGCTCCGTGAAGTGCTCGACGTTCTCCAGGCAGCGGGTGTCGTAGCCGCCGGCAATGATCAGCCGGCAGCGGCGGAAGTCCAGGCACGGCAGCATGTCACCCAGCAGGCGGAGGGAGTAGAGGGCCAGGGCGTGGTTCTTCTTGCGCTCGTAGCGATTGATGTCCAGGTAGATGAAGGAGTTCCGCGGCACTCTGGGGTGGACTGGCTCGTCGAGCATGGAGATGCGTTCCTCGAACTTGCGCTCCATCTGATCGAAGTACTTGGTACAGATCGAGGGGTAAAGGACGTCGGGCACCGTGCTGAGCCGCCGGAATGTGTCCTTGAAAACGCGCAACGTGAATTTGGAATTGACGAGAACCTTGTGGGCCAGGCCGATGGTTCGTTCCTCCAGCCAGTTAAGCGGGGCCCGGTAGAGCCGCTTTAGCAGGCCGGTCTTCACGCTCAGTAGCTGATCTGGGAAGTGGCAGTAGAAGAGAACTCGAGGGCGGAATGGAGCCAGGCGCAGGATCGGCACGCACACGGAAATCAAATCACAGAAGACCACGTCGATTTCGTGGCGGCCCGGCATGAAGAAGCTGACGTAGCAGGCGGCATAGAGCATTCTCAGATAGGCGCAGAGGGCGTAGAACCGGCCGAATAGTTTGCGTGGCAGCCAATCGCCCACGACCTGCACCGGAATGCTGCCATCGGCTGTTTCCTTGAAGCAATGCGTGCTGTCGTGGTGGTTGGCCAGGAAGCTGACTTTATGGCCGCGCTCCTTGAGGGCCACGGCGGCGTCTACGACCAGGCGCTCGGCTCCGCCGATGCCCAGGTCCGGATGCAAGAACAGGACCCGCATTATTTGGGCCGGAAAAGAACTGAAATGATTTCTTTGCACTCGAGTTAGGGCTCAGGTGATAAGGTGGGCGGCGGTGTCTACCTACTTAAGTGTGCGTCAGTCAACAGACGACTGCGGCATTTCCAAATAACTCTGGGTGATTCGAACGATTTTTTTCCCCCTTTTTTTGTTTTGTTGCTCGTGACGCTTTGTTTTTGTAGTTCGTTGATAATCCAGAGCTGCCAACTCGTC
>JBAMCP010000620.1:0-42035 GCA_037075105.1 Lissocephala sabroskyi | reverse complement strand
AGGGTATGAAACTTACCATGCCACCGCAGAGGGACACAGCCACCGCGGAGTGGTTGTGACCCTCGACATAGCCCTTGTAGTAGCAGCCTAGATAATGTCCTGGCTCGGGTTCGTCGGACTCCTCGGTGCGGTTGTTGAGAATGCGAATGACGCGAAACGTGTTCGAGGGTATAAACGAAGTGTCCTGATGCAGGACCAAATGCAGCTGCCGCCCAAACACACTCAGCATGAACTCGGGATGCGGATCCCAGATCTGACTAGACTTACTGCGAAATGTCCCCGTCTGGCTAAACGCGGAGAAGTAATCTTAAGGACACATAAATTTAGTAAAGGATTTCCAAATACTTTTTTACCCTTGGGTTGGCTTACCTTTTTGGCTGCTGTTGCTGTCGCTGTTCCGCTTGGATTCGTAGAGCAAATCGTCGGCATTTAGACTGAAATTGTAGACCTTGCGAGGGGTGACAAAATCACTGCGATGATCGTCGCCAATGTCCTCGATATCCCGCAGATCATCGTTGTCTATATCGTCCTCCACATCGTTCCAATCCACCACAATCGTGTCGTTCGGCGACTCCGTGATAAACAGAACCGTCGGTCCCTCCTCAAAGGCCGGCTGGGCCACCAGCTGCGGCGGACTGTACAAGTAGATAAAGAAGATGGCCAAAAGGAACGTCAGCAGCAGCAGGACGATCCAAGTGTACTGCCGCCATTGGGTGGACATTGTGCTGCACCACCATTCGCAGGTCTTCTTCAGCACGAGCTGCAAAACAAAGCCACAAATAGAAATTACATTCTGCTTAATATGCCGACCGAGTGACAATTAGACTTCTGATTAAATCGACACGTGACTCGGCTGCATTCCCTCACAGCCCGCCTAAATCGAGAGGGGCACGTCGCATTGTGGCGCCAACTCTCACCCGTAAATCGGTCGGTCGGTCGGTTGATGGGCTGTCAGTGTGTTGGTTGGGGTTATTTTGGGGTTCGTTTTGCACCTGCGGGCTGGCGATTGCAAGATGCCAAAAGCTGTTGAAAAGACTTCCTCACAATTTCGCACATTTTGTTTAAAATAAAATTAGTTAAAAAAACCCGAAAGGTGTAAAGTGTGCCAGCCGACGCGGTGGCCGCGAGGAATCTCAATAATTTAAAAGCTTTTAATTTGCTAATTTATGTAGCACAAAAATTCTACTTTGGGGAGGAGCACAGTTCGCCTTCGGTCTCTTTAAATTGCAAATTAATTAACTGAGTTATGAGGTATTTTAAAATTTTTCAAGCAATCTCTGCTGCTTTGTCGCCCCGAACGTGTTGGCCGCCTCCGTTTCATTTTGTTGGCCCATAAATTTGTGAAAACCGAGCCGAGATGTCTTGCCGTGTGCTTCTGGTTTCGGTTTGGCGGGGCGGAGCGCGTGTGGTCGCATTTCCGCTCTTGGCTCGGTTCATTTTCGATTTCAATGGGCTGACCTTTTTTGTCTCATTTCCCGGCCGTAAAATTGCCATTAACGTCGCTCAGCTGCCACGATTTTTACGACCCTCCACGTCCAGAGATAAAGCAGCTCAGAGTTGCTGGGATTTATAGAACAGCTCTTCCCTCAGGTCAGGGATGGTATTAAAAATTCCACAAATTTATGGCCGTTTCATAAATGTCCATTAAATGTGACAATTAAACTGGAATAATCGATTGTCCAGCGATTAAGCGAATTCCCCGCCCGGGGGGAAATATGGAAATTTGCTTTGCTAATTCGCCCCACGAGCCGGTGTGTCGGTTTTGGATTTCTTAGGTTTTTAATTAAGGTTCCGTTGGTTTCTTTGGGGTTTTATCAACTTTTGATCTGCCTTATTAACTTGTTCCCGAAACGGCTTAATAAATATTCAATGCTTTCTTTTGGCCACCAAAATCCACTGACTAAGTGGAAAGTCCGCAGCTCCGCAGCCATCGAGAAACCAGTTTACGGCCCACAAGTGATGTTAGTTGAAACAAACAAGCGATTTGTATTTGCCGTCCCAGTTTAATTTATGCCATTGGCCACATTCTGGCCGACAGACAGTCTGCCCAAAATCGCGCCGCCACTTAGTCTGCCCGCGTGGCCGGCGCTGAAGGTCGACTCTCAAACCGGTCAGGTCGAGTGTGGTAAATCTTGTAAACTGACCACACACACACACGCAGATGAATTTGGTAGGCATTCCTGGCGTATGCGCGATTTGGAATTCCACCCCCTGTAGGCCAGTGGAAGTGCCAACAATTGTTACTTAATTTATATTTAATGACTTAATTGCCAGCTAGCCGAGCCGCCAAGAACAAAACCACTTAATTTGCGGTGGCTGCGCCTGCGCGCGCAACTGCAAATTAGCAAATTAACAGCCGAGTTTTGTGACGTCTGGCGGCTGAATTTAATGGCCGGTCATTAGGGAATTTGTTATAAATCAAAGCGTCGCCTCCATCCGGCGTTTCAGTGGTTTCGATTTCAATGCATTCCGCCAAACTGCACGCCGCCAAATGAGCTCACTTTTTAAATATAGCCGCCAAATTTTGGCCACACACATACTCACGTTAGTGTGGTGTGCAGTGGATTTTGTAATTCTCCATATGCAGACACTTCAGTCGATTCGATTTTGTAGTTTTTGGCCTTGGGCGCTGGAGACGCGTGACCGCCAGCAACGAAATCGAAAATCCTATTGAAGGCACACCGATGAACCATCCGGCCCGCCGGTGGCTGCTGGCTGGTGTGTTTCCCCCGCATAGAAATTCTAAATATTTGCGAGATTTTTAGTCAAGCATTTCATGGGAAATGCTCTGGCCATTTCCCTATGCAGAAATACCCGAGAAAGACCAAAACAATTGGTCGTCCGCCGTCCCACTGTCTGCCGGGGGTAGACAAACAAATACTCGCTGGAAATGGCGGCATAAATCAAGTGGGAAGACACAGAGCCCAAGGCGCAGGTCCGCAGGTCTTGCCCAGAATAAAAACAAAAGCGTAAACGACCATAACAAAAAATTAAATCTCTAGATTCTGAGGAAAACTATGAGGCAATTTCGGGCACAAAATTCAATATAAAAATGCATTTGCTGGCGCTCCATTTTGGGATGTGAGGATCTAAATTGAAATCAGCATTGAACCGCATTTAAAGTGCATTGATAAGTTGGGCAATGGACAAACCGCAAACGCACAATTGCCAGCCATAAATAAAAATGCAAATAAATCAATTAACCTTGGGCCAGTGAAAATAAATTCTACAAAATGGCCAAATCCAATACAAAAATGCATTAGGACGCACCGACGCGACGCACCGTCGTCGTCTCCGGCGCTTGGGGGGCACATGTGTTTGCCATATCGACACCACGACTGACGGTTGTTTATCCGCTGACCGCCGGCCGGCGATGGCCGCCCCAGCCCACCCCATCGGGGGGGCCGGCCAATAACAATTTGGCTGAGTTAATTACTGCGTGTTTAACCTTGAAATTTTTATGTTTCGATCGTTTGGAAACTATAAAATAATCATCTTTGTTTAGCATTCGTTTCGACACCGAACAAAAAAGCTCAATTGCCACATAAAAGAAGCTCCAGGCCGAGAATCTCTGAGTCATGGGAGGCTGGAAAGTGCAATCGATAAATTCTTTAATGCACTATTAAAAGGATCATTAAATTCAGGAGATTCGTCGCCGATTTGTTGCGGTTTCTCTGGATTTATTGGTGTGCAAATCACAGGGGCGCACGGGGCGTATGAGAAACTAGTCACGATCACGATCGCAGTTCTTGTGTAAGAAACGCGGTCGGGACGATAAGAAACCCGATTTTTATTTTGTTTACTTATCACGTCGTTTATTTGCCCCGAAAGTCATTAACCTTTTGGGTCAGTGAACTTGGCAATGAATCAAACTTTTCACGGGCTCCCAAATGAAAAACTAACTTACTTAGTTTTGCAAGGGAATCTTTAGTATTCTCAAAGTCTGTTATATTCTAATCTTAAGTTCTTCTTGAATTGTTTTCCCATTAAATAGAATCTTAAGTTCTTCCCAAAGTCTGTTACTTTTGAATAGAATCTTAAGTTCTTCTCGATTCGTTTTCTATTAGAATGGAATCCTAAGTTCTTCTCGAAGTCTGTTACCTTTCAATGGATTTTTAAGTTCGTCTTGAAGTCTGTAACTTTTCAATGGAATCTTAAGTTCTTCTCGAATCGTTTTCCCATCGAATTGAATCTTAAGTTCTTCTTGAAGTCTGTTACTTTTGAATAGAATCGTAAGTTCTCGAATCGTTTTCCCATTTCATGGAATCTTAATTCTCGAATCGCTTTCCCATTGAATGGATTCTTCTTCTCGAATCATTTTCCAATGTTTGTTTTTGTTTGAGTGCGGAATTTTTGGTCGAAATTCCCACGTTTCATTTATTCTGCTCCCCTCCCATCAATTACAAATATTTATTTAGATTCGAGAATTACAAAGTCTGCGTGTTTATTTGCCCAGGAGGCTGGCAGGAGGCCACCTGCTGTGCGTGCGCCGGCCAAACCGCCGAATGTAAGGCAATTAAACAATTAAAAAAAACCCGAGAACCAAACCCGCCCAAAGGCGTTTCTGGCTTTGCACGTTTTGGCCGTTTTTTGGAACATTTTAAATCGCTGTAAATTAAACCGATCGGATCCTCAGGCGGCCGCCTGCGTCGGTTGGCCACTTCAAAGGCGGACGTGGCCGGGCCGCGGTGGGTGGTAAATTATCGAGTTTTGAACATGGAAAAGAGCAGAGCAAACCAGATGGCCCCGGGGGTATTTTTCCCAGGGCTAAGCCAAAAAAATGCACAAATATTTAAAGCATTTTTTTGTTTTATTTTTAAAAAACAAATTGGCGTGCTGTCGGGCTTAATTGGCTGGCCGGTTGCTGGGGCCGAGAGTACCTACCATTTTCGCGATTGTTTATCAATTTTTTTTGCTCTGTTGAGTTATTCCAGCGAGCAGGTTGCACATAAAATTATAACACTCTCGTTTATATGGAGGGCGGGCATATATACATATATGATTATCATAATCGGTGGGCCAAAAGTCTAAACAAACACTTTGCGGAAATATGCGAGAAATGCTAAACAAATAAAACTTATTGCCCACTTGGCCACACGCAAGGGAGAGAGAGATTCTTTTTTATGGTTTTCGAGAAACGACCGCAGGAAAGTGAAACGCTCGGGTCGAAAGCGTTGATGAAACTGAAAACCGAATGCCTGAAATCGCCATCCTTTATGAGGTGCGAACACAAAGGAATTTGCATTTGTTTATTTTGTGGGTTTTTGTTCACTTAAAAATATTTAAAAAAAAACCACAAAGACTTTCTAAAAAAAATTATCAGGCACTTAAAAAATTCTTAAACAAAAAGCCTTTTGGATAGGCTATAGAATTTTTTGAAGCCTTAGAAAATTCCCTAGGAGTCAACAGGACTTTTGGTCGGCGGTTGCACCTCATTGAGCCGTCCATCGGGCGGGTTCATTGGCAGCTCGGGCAAACAAACAAACCGCGAAAGGCAGCAACAAATCAATATGATAAATAAACAATTTGTTTGATTTGCTGCCCGCCGCACTTGTAGTTGGCCAGGGAAATGTGAATAAACCTCGAGAATTCATTGACACGCTCCAGGCCCGGTTATTCCGCCCGCCTTCGGCCTTTTCGGCCTTTGTGTGGCATTGTCAGTGCAGTTTTTCTTTTAATTGATTACGATTATGCATTTGAGTTATGCGCTGATGTGCGTCTGACATTTCAATTGAGCCATTGCACTTGTAATATTTTTTCCCCCTTCTTGTTATTTCGGTTCTCGCTGCTGATGATTATGAAGTCGAGTGGCCCGTCAGGCAGTTAATAAAAAAAAGCAATTGAGCGAGATGACAAATTTGATGAATCGCCAGGCCATCGATGAATTATTGAGTAGGCGTTGGCCAAAACTCATTAACGGCCGAGGGACAATACTAATTTTATTTTTAATATGCGAAACTTATATTTTTGGGCACTTGATAAATCTGAATAATCAATCAGAAATGACTTAGTCATTTGGGGGTTTAAATTTAGATGAAGAATTTTATATGAAACGTGGCAGGCAATTAAACGAAATAGTCAGACGATTTCCTGGCCTGGCCGTGCAAATCAAAATTCAAATGGGGCCAACCGAAAGATTGACTCACACCCAAAATTCTTCTCTAGCTCCCCGTGAACCAATAAACATAAATAACCAAAGGCCCGATATGAGTGTGCCACGGGGCAGCGAAATTATGAGCTCGAAATACAAATTCTCTCTGGTAATTAAGACTTTCAACAGGCGCAAAATAGAATTTACTATATAGTAGAATCTCACTCGATAATTCTTATAATAACATTTCCTTACACACTGTAAAAATAAACCCGTCGATAGGCCGCGCATTTTATTCGAGTTTAATGGGCAAGAAATTTTCGCTTAATGGCTGGCGAATTAATTGCAAACCGACTTTTTGGCAGTCCATAAAACGCCAGCAAGTTCTTAATTTTTGGTATTTTTTTTTAAGTATCTTATGAAAACATGAAAGCAACCACAGCGTATAAATCATATGGCTGAATGATTCCCGGAAAGAAGGGTGGGGTTGGCTTTACCCTCATCTGCGATCGGGTTCGGGGATCTTAAGTGAAGGGGCTGGTCCCGCTGCAGTTTTGCGAAGGCGCCACATCAATCATCGCATTAAGACGGTCAGAGACTCGTTTGCATTTCGTTTTTATTTCAAGGATTTAATGAAGAAGATGTCACTCCGCTCAGACTGACGGGAGTTGAGGATCAAGGTCCGCAAGTGTCCGCGTTGACAATGAGAAGTGAACGAGTGCAGTTGGGCAGCTGAGCAGTTGGCATTCGTATGCGGAAAAGTTTTTTACATGGTCTCATTTATTCTAATTATTGTTTTTTTATGTGGCAGCCCAGCCCTCCCCACTGTCTGCCTGTCTGCTCGACTGCCCGACTGTCTTGTCAATTAACCTCAGTGCTTTGCGTTGATAATATAAGTTATGGCTTTTTAATCGCTAAAAATTTGCATGAGCATATGTTTTTTTTTATTATTTTTTTGTGTGGCAGTTTTGCGATCGCATTTCAGGCGGCTCGCCGGCCCTGACTTTGGCTTGCCGCGCACGCGCATTTCGCGGAGTTGCAGGCAGACGACGACTGCATTATAAATAATTCAATGCAGGGATCTCCTCTGTGGGTGATTAATTTGAATGAACGAACTGTCGGATGTGTCAACTGGGAGAAAACAACGGTTGGGCAGATGGACAGATGGCAGTAAAATGAATTCGCTTTCCGTTTCACTTCTTTTGATCTTGCCTCGCTCATGAATCAGTGACATTTTGGCCATTGCCCCGAGACCGAGCCAGGTCAGTGCACCAGGCACCCGTGTATGGTGACAATTATTTATTGCTTCGATTTCGGAAATATCAGTCGAGTCGTCTAATTAAAACAAAAAACGACACCAACACGCAGCCCCCGGATCACTTCTAATCACATTCGGCATGGCTCATTAGGGTCAAGACGTATCGCTCTCTCAGAGTTCTCTAGGAGTTCCTCTCAGAGTCCAATCTATTCGAACTTATTTGCATAAATAAACAAAGCCAAAGACACCGGGTCCCGTTGCCCACCCAACGCGTTGACTTCGGTTCCGAGCTGAGCTGAGCGACTTTTCGTGTGCGCTTGGCCAAGATCATTAATCTTAATGATACGAAAGTTGTGGCTGATTAATTTGTTCGATAATTAAAATTGATTGGTTTGGCAAGAGCGCAAAAACAACACCAATAAAGCATTATAATCGTGCGACCAACCCACATACAATAAATTTAACTTTACAAACTGTTTTCGCGCCAAAACGGAAGCGATCCAAACAAAGAGGAAGGAAGCTCGGATCCCAATTGTCTGACTGACTGATCGTGCGCCACCAAAATTGAAACAATGTTGAGTACCCAAAAACCGCATAATGATCAAAACGTTAATAGAATTGTTGGCGGGTCGTGGCACTTCCGACATTTGCATATGCAAAAGCCTGACAACCGCCAAAATCTATGGGAATGACAAGTCTATTAGCGGGTTTTTTTATGGCTAATGGGGGAATTTCATTCCACTTATCAAAATGCACTCTAAACGCCAAGCAACTCTCCCAAAAAAACTCGGGGAAATTTATATACTTTTGGGGATTTGGAACCATAACACGAGCAAATGTGATATTTTTTGTGTCACCCAGGAATGCTTTAATTTTTTTATATAAAAATAAAAAAGATATATAAGCAAAGTCAAATTGAACATGTCTAGTGGCTGGTCGTAAATTTAAAGGAAATATTCCGAGAGGCGCATGTGGAATTCTGTCTATTGTAGTGAGACTTTTGTTTTATTTGGTTATATTTTATTAAATTTATTAGCCGTATTTACTACCAATTTGTTGGCGGTTTTAATTGTATTTTTTGTCTTTTGTTTTATTTGCTTTATGGCGGTCTTTATTGCAAGCTTTCGCTGGGGGTTTTTGTTGGTTTTTGGTAGCGGGTCTGTGATAGATTAATTAAAATTTTTATGATTTCCTTGATGCCCGGCTACTTTCGGATTATATCATAGTTTTTATGGCCCGACGTTCGGCTGGCTGCACACGAGTTTGTTTTAATTTTAAAACAAATATTTCAAAATTCTGACACGCTTATGTCTTCCCCACAGAAACCGAACCAAACCGAACCGACAGCCAGAGATGAATAAAAAAATTAACCAAATATAAAAAAAGACAGAACCGGGCTATTTTTATGCTTCGATTGTCAGCGTTTCTATGCTTGTCAATTTCCTTTAATTTTTCTTAGACTTTTAATTTTATTTTGCCCATAAATCTGACCTCAAAGCTTTCCTCACTCATCATTTGTCTAAACTTTTTTTTACCACGCTGCCTTCTTTTTTTTTTTTGTTTATTTTCCCTAAATTTTGTGTGCGCACATTTCTCTCCTTTTTTTATAGGTTGGCCAATTTTTTTGTTTGGTTTTGTGGGCCGGTTTGCATTGCCTTCAAATATTAACTAATTATTTTTCCATCGCTCTGCGTCCTATTTTTAGTGAAGGGTGTGTTTGGATTCCTCGTTATTTTTATAGTTTTCCGAATCTTCAGCGCCTTCCGATCGGGAAATGTGCGAAAGTTGGCATAAACATTGCTTCAATCCAATTGGAATTGGATTTGTTTTAAATACGGATTTCGATTAAAAATAGACTTTCTTATAGACTTTTATAGACTGCCAACCAACCCACCCAACAATTCCTAAAAACCAAAACCAAAAAAATTTTATATTCACCTTAAAATTTCTAGCTCTGGAAACTAGTTTGAGGTTCCGATAGGAATCAGTTTTGGGCTCGCAAAGATCTCTTGATTTTCCAGTCAATTCGAGTAAACCAGAACCAATGACATTTTTAGAACCGCACAGCCGACAACACAACAAAAACTTATGCAATTTTATTTGAATTCGCAGACAATTTTGAGTATTTTTTTCGAATTACACATTTCCGCTGCACAATTTCGTGTTTTATTTCCCCGATCGTATTTGAAAATTCGCACTACTTTTTTCGCTTTTCGACACGAAAACTGCCCAAAAATAAAATCGCCAGCGCCGGTACTCAAAATATTTTCAAACATTCACCGCGCCAAATTCGAAAGCCGACTGAATCCCAAAATTTTAGAATCTCATTTAGAATCTTACACAAATTTGCGAGCGCTCGATTTTTAGCAGCATCTAAACAACTAAACTTTTATCTCTCATTCCCAAAATTAAACGGGAGCGCGCTCATCGGATGCGAGCCTTGCTCCCCGAGCATTTTGCCTCCCCTTCTGTACCTTGGGAAAGTTGTTAGACTTTCCATTTCACTCACCTGAGTCAGAGACGCGTCCGCTGGACTCAGAATCCACCCATTCTCGTTCCCGTCTAGTTTTTCCCCTGAGGTGAGGAAAACTTTTTATGCTCGCGAGCAACCCACTCGCACCGGGAGAAGGCGGCCACAGTGGGCGCAATTTGTTTTGCCACGGGAAGGTAGGGTAAGAGATTTGGAGAATTCGAAAGAATTTAGCAAAACTAAAGACGAAATCTCGGGGGATTTTATTTAAAACAAAGTGAAGCAAATCCTTTATTGAAAGTGGCCAACATTTTGTAGGAAATAATTAAAATCTAACTGTCTCCTAAAGTGATACAAAATTTGTGTTATTATATTTTTTTGAAGAAGAAGAACGGAAATGAAGTCATTCCAAATCTCCATTTTAAATATAAACCAAATTCTTACAGTGGCGATTTTGGAAACCCAATTGCTCATTTGAAGTATAAACCCGAATTCTCTTAGTTTAGGGAATTTTTGTGGCGATTTTGGAAACCCAATTGCTCATTTAAAGTATAAATCCCAAAGTCTTTTAGTTTAGGGAATTTTTGTGCCGATTTTGGAAACCACATTTGGTCGTATAAAGTATAAACCCAAATTTTTTTAGTTTAGGGAACTTTTGTGGCGATTTTGGAAACCCAATTGCTCATTTAAAGTGTAAACCCAAATTTTTTTAGTTTAGGGAACTTTTGTGGCGATTTTGGAAACCCAATTGCTCATTTAAAATATAAATCCCAAGTTCTTTAGGCTTAGGGAACTTTTGTGGCGAATTTAAAAACCCAATTGCTCATTTAAAGTATAAATCCCAAATTATTACAGCTTAGGGAATTTTTGTGGCGATTTTCGCTTTGGTTTTTTTTAAACCTCTTTGTCCCCTCAAGTGAAATCGCTTAATTTCTATTATTATTTTAAGGAAGAAGTATAAAATGAACTAAATTAGAAACCAACTCTCCATTTAAAGAAAAAACTCTTTCAGTTTCCCCAAATTTTTGTGGCGATTTTGTGTCTCTTTCGGCCACTGTGCTTATGGATTGTTTGGTCTGTGCGGCGGCGCCAAAATTAAATTTAGATTTGTCATTTCTGGCCGTCTGGCTAATACAGTTGGCCACTTTTATTCCTTTATTTATATTTCCCCTAAGCCTTCATATCTCGACGGCATGCACTGCGCCAAATAAACACGAGCGACATTTGTTATATTTCTAAATTGCTGCCAGCAAAAAACATCAGAGAATCGAGGAAATTTTTCAAATCCCCAAAAGCGGAACAAGTCAAAGTTGTTTTCTGATTTTTCTGCATTATCTCTGGAGGGGCTGGCGGTTGGGGGACTGGTGGGTGTGCCGCCGGCCACGTCCTCGGTGGCGTCTCGGCTCATTTAATGCCGCTGCGCCCCAACGCCTGCTACCTACGAATTTATGCGACAATCAAGAGACACGCCCCGGTTGGTGGGGGCGGGCAGGCGGCTTTTCTTGAAAATCACAGAACTTCGGTTCCTCATGCTGCTCTGGGGATTATTCGGTGCTAATTGCCAAACATGCCCACGCCCACACAACGCCTCTGTGGTTCCTTGAGAACAACTCACGGAACCCCTGACAGTGCGTTGATCTCTTGCGGTTTTGATTTCGCATTTGTTTCGGTTATTCTAGGAAGTGTGCAATTTATATTCGCTATACGGAATTTATGGGAAATGTGTGACTGAAATTTATCGGCTATTAAAATAACGTCATCTGCATTCGATGGAACTTTATGATTATCTGCGGCCGAGCTGAGCAAACTCGGTTGCCCAATAGCCCAGTTTGAAGAAGGTTATTCGTGTTGTTTGGTCTGTGCTTTGAAGTGTGTGCCAAAGGCTCGATTGAATCGATACTCATGAGTGTTTTGGGTTGGGCCTTAAATATGGGGAGAGGCGGATTCAGTGGTGTTGGTTCTTTTTGAAGTTTATTATTTGGATTTCATAATTACAAGCATAGCCGATTATAATTGGGTACGAAAGTTTTAATGGCTGCCACAAATTCGCGAATCGAAAAACATTGTGGAGGAGCATAAATTTTACAACATTAGGGGAATTGAGGCCGCAACACTTGACCATAAAAAACAATCATTAAAAGCCTACCAAATTGAATTTTTATTGGCTAAATTAATTGGGTGATAAATGAAGACAAAGATCTGAGAAAGTTAACTGGCCTGACCTTGATTTTCCCGGCTCTCCGGCTGCCCAGATCCTGGCTGGCTGGGTTTCCACTCATTTTCTGAACTTAACTTTGACTTTTTCGGAATAATCGCGGAGCTTTTTCACATTTTCCTCGAAATTTCCTCAAGCGATAAAAGCAACACTCGCGCACATTCGCAGTCGCCGCGCCAACATGCAATTTCCGCCAACAAAACACGCAACGCGCAGGCCCAACGCCCAAAGCCAATAGAAATCACGACCAGAAGTGGGCAGCCGATGGAGCCACGCGCGCGTTGGCGACAACGACGACCCACACACAACCGACGCCGCGTCACACACACTCGCGCACTCGCACACACCGAGATCCAAAAAAGGAGCAGACAATCGAACAAGAAACGAACACGCGAGTTCAGCAAACTGGGCCTGGGCATGGACCCTGGCAATTTGTAAGGCGTTTAAGTTGAGGTCTTGAACCGAACCGGCGGCCAAACCCAGACGCAAATTGAGCTTGCCAGCAAAAAGAAAAAAGATTAAATGAAATCCTTTGGGCATTCGCCTGGCGTACAAGTGCGTCCGACTCGGAACAGCTAAATGAGTCTGACTCTGTGTCGTGAGAGCGACTGAACGAATGTTGCTGATGCTGTGGCTGTTGTTGCTGCTGCTGTCGCTGTTGCTGCTGCTGCTGGCGACGGCAGCAGCGTCGGCGAGGCCGGCCGTCCACCAGAAGAGTTCTCGGGAAACATTAATGCCACACGACACAGCGCGAAGAGTCAACAAGTTGCAAATGTTGCTGGCAGCTTAAGCAGCAACAAGGAAGGGCAACACCAGCAGCACCAGCAACACCAGCAGCAGCAACAACAACAGCGGTGATAATTTTGTTTTTAAATCTGCCGCTTAAGTCGGATGATTTATTTCGGAATCTGTCGCGCGGCTGCTGCTGCTGCTGGGGAGCAGCAATTTCGAGTTGTAAAAATTATTTTCCTAATGAATTATTATTACAATTTAATGAAAAATGATACGGAGAATTCTGTGCGGTCAATGATATTTATGGGCACGTCTGCCCAACTGTCCAACTGCCCGTCTGCCCCATTTATGTTGGGCAATTCTTGTGTAAACAAAATGGTTGTTCGTTCGCCTTAATTACAACAAATGCTGAGATGCTAATGAGAATGTTCGACGGATTTGACGACCTCGTAACTCATCAATGTAGGGCATTTGGAACACCCTGCCACCCTCCATCAGAAGCTACTTAGTGGCTGCCAAGGGCCCACAGACTTATTAACGCTTCATTTCATTTTGTGGAGATGGTGAGATGGTGAGTTGGGGCTAAAACTGGTTTCTGGGTAATCCTCAACGGCATCTTCGTACGGATCTCGGCAATCGGCTGAAAAGTAAACCCGAATAAGCCGCCAGATCGGCGAGATCCAGTTTACAAGGGTATGAGGGGGTGGGGGGAATTATATCTGCCATAAGCATAAACGTATCTCAGGCAAAGCTGTTGATAAATATCAGGCAAACATTTCTCATAGCCAAGTAATTGAGGCTCACATAAAAATTAATACAATTTTTTGCTGTTGTTTCTCGCCCTCCCCAAAGACAATGACGGCTACAAAGAGATCCCAAAAAAATGGCCTGAAATGAAAACAAAACAAGGTTCATGGTAACGAAACCCTTTTCAGTTTTTTTGGGTCTCTTTTTTCTCTCGGATCGGATTGTAGTTGGGGCCTGTTCAATCCATCAAAAGAGATTATATTCATTAACTGGCGGGTGAGGGGAGAGGGACGTTGGCGTTGATGGGCAACTACTGAACGGGCTGGAATTTCTTTAATATTTTTGACAGTTCTCATCAAAATGTGTTGAAATTGTTATTATTTTATTGCTGCCAAGAAATTTACAAGAATCATCCAAAGCCCGAGGCAATGACGCATCAAAATTGCCACAATAAGCAGAACTCTTCGTCTGCGTAGCAATTAGAAACCATTAAAATTTCGCCCCGGCCTTGCGTATTCTTGGAACATTAGCGGATACATCTGCTCAAAAACTTTGCGCCGCACTTGACATTACGAATTATTGGGCCCAGAGTCTTCCAACCTTGTAACGTCGGACGCTCCCCCCTCTCCTGGCTGTCTGGGGATCCTACAGATTCTTGCAGCTGTCGGAGGCTTTCTTTCCCCTCAATGACATGTTTATAAAGGGCGTAGGGGTGGGGGTCGTGTGTCTTTATGTTTACCGTTTTCAAGATGTGCGTGTCCAGCTGTTTTGTGTCTGGGCCACGTTAAGGGAAAAGGGCCGGGCCAAGAGCTTCCGCCCGATGCCTTTGATGGCTTTGGCATTCTTTTCGAATCGAAAACAAAGCAGACAATTTCCAAAACAAATTATGCCGATTTCTTTGTGGCAATTGTGTACGAAAATTTGTTATTTATGGCCGTCAGGTTGTGGTAACCAAAAAAACAAACCAATTTTATAGCCACGAGCGCCATAAAACCGTTTTTTGTTTAAAACGATCCTACGATCCCCCCCATAAAATTATAAAACCACCACACACACAAAAAACTATCAATGCTGGGTAATTAAAAAATTATTAGCCACACGAAAATGGAGTGAACGGCGTTCTTATAATTTGCATGTACGGAGACGGAGACAGCCCCCACCATTTTGGGCCTGGAAACCGCCAGTGGGCTAACCAGTGCATTATAGCCATCATTTGCCGGCCTCAAATATGGCAGACATCATCTCAATGCAAACCAAAAGTCGCAAACATCGATTGGTGTTTCCATTATTCAGCTCGTGAGCTGCTCCGTTTTGGAGGCCCCGTCGAGAGCCACTCCACTGGCCTCGGAAAGATCTCACGAATGGGGTTTTTATCATAAAAGTGTTTAAGTTATGAATAAATTAAGTCAGTCTTCTTTGTCTCAGACTGCCAAAAAAGGACCTCAGTGAGTCTCTCTGCTCGTCTAGCTCTTGGCTAGGCAAAGACTTGAAATCAATTCCTAGTCCCCTAGAAACTTCGGCGCGGCCTTCACTCCCATTTTTGGTGGCCTCGGAAACTGAAAGATCGAAAGATCTCACGAAAGAATTTTAATTTTAATCTTATGAATAAATTAAGTCAGTCTTCTTGGTCTTAGACTGCCAAAAAAGGACCTCAAAGAGGCAAAGACTTGAAATCAATTCCTGGTCCCCTAGAAACTTCGGTGCGGCCTTGACTCCCACTTTTGGTGGCCTCGGAAACTGAAAGATCGAAAGATCTCTCGAAAGAATATTACTTTTAAAAGTATTTATCTTATGAATAAATTAAGTTTGTCTTTTTGGTGTGAGACTACCAAAAAAGGACCTCAAAGAGCCTCTGCTCGTCTGGCAAAGACTTCAAATCATTTAGAGAGCTTTATTCAAATTGAAATGGCCCCAGAATGCAGAATGTGGCAACCGGAAATCAGCCGGTTCCTTGTCCCATAGAAACTTCTGTGTGGCCGCCTCTCCTTCCAAATGATCGGGGTTTTCATCATAAAAGTGTTTGAATTATAAATAAATTAGATAAGTTCGTCTTCTTTGTCTTAAACTGCCAAAAAAAACTTCGTCTGGCTCTTGGCTAGGCAAAGACTTCAAATCAATTCCTTGCCCCAAAAAAAGGCCCTTAGCGAATCTCTGCCCGTCTAGGCAAAGACTTCAAATCAATCTGATATTTATTTATGAGAACGGAGGTTAAAGATATAGTTCTTTGCCTTTAGGGTATTGAGAGCTTTATTCAGATTGAAATGCACTCCATGGCACCCGGAAATCAAATCACCCGGTTCCTTGTCTCCTAGCAACTTCGGCTCGGCTTCCCCTTCGATTTGCCATGCAGAAGCGATAAATCAGTGATTGTTTAACCGTTGTGCATAACGAGACAATTGCTTATTGATTTGTAGTGCGATTTCAATTGTTTCCCGCTGGCTGGGCTGTCAGCTTCGACCCTCGACTGGCTGGCTGGCCAAATGCAACGAATCGAGTGGTTCGCGAATTCTTATTCTAATTCGATAGTGTGCGTGGTGTGTGTGTGTTGGGGGTTAATGGGTTTTCAATTTTATTGTGGCACTTGGCATGACAAATTCAATAAAAGTTCACTTGTGGGTGGATTTGTGTCTTGTCATTTTGGGGAGGGCAGGCAGGCAGGGCAAACGAGTTTTCGCGCAATTGCGCCAGTTTGTCGAATTCTTTATGTATCCACGTATTTGACCCAATTTCCTTGACATATGCCTGGCAGGTTTACAAACAAAAACTGTTACGGTTAACAATCAATTCTATTTCCTTTTCGGCTCCGGCCGGCCCTCTTTCTCCCTGGCGCGAGGCGGGGAGATTCGTGGGCTTCGGTTTGGTGTCCGTTCACTCATTATTTCATTAAGCAATAATTGACTTTAGTTGTCAGTAAAGCCATAAACACGGACCCCCCTGGGGGCAGCCGCACGTTTGGCCAAATCAAAACATCGCCGAAGCGTGAACACTGCAGATTTGAAGCCGGCAAAAGAACTTGAGGCTGAAAAGTTCCCACGCTTGGAATTTTTCACGCTACAAATTGCCAGGGAGACACCGACGCGCCGCTACCCTAACCGGGGCTACCCTGTCTATAATTGTTTGTGCCGATCGACCTCTTATAATTTGTTAGAGATTCGATTGCTGTTGGCCAAAAGCTGAGGCATAATAAACAAGTCCGAGAGCGAAGTTGAGGGAGAGAAGCGGCAGCAGCACGTGTGCTTTTGTTGGCATTTGCTTGGTAATGACCCAAATTTTGTGGTTGTGCGTTAAATGTGCCTAATGGTCGTTTAATTATACGAAAAACAACTAATTGAGCGGCGGCAGCCACACGACAATTCCAAACCACTAATCAATGCCAATACTAAATTAATTTTCTATAATATTACAAATTCCCCAAAAATCATCCATTGTTGCTGGCGCGCGGAGGCGGGCGTTCTACTTTCGTTGGCACCACCTGGCGGCTTTCGCCCGAACTAAGTGGAGGCAGCAACTTGTCATGGCTGTCAGAGGGGTGTGCGTGTGTGTGCTTCCATAGGCCCGTCAACCATCCATCCATCCATTCATCTATCTCGAGCCGACTTCCAAGTTTTATGGTTGTTGTTGTTGATCGCTGCTTTGTTGACTTTGACTCATTGCCAGTGCCGGTGCCGGTGCCCGTCAGCGTTTGACAATTCACGTCAACTTGGGCAGCTGCCGCGGCCGCTGTCTGCTGTCTGCCAGTCGAAAAGTCTGAACTCTTAACAAATTTATTAACATCGCTCTCCTCTCAACGCATTTTATGGTTGCTGCTGCAGTTGCTGGCAATTGACACGCCCAATTTACCTAAGCGAAAATTGCTACAATTGTTGGAATGGCTAAACACTAATAACCTCCCCCGGGCCGACCAGGCTAGTTTAGTGGCTAACCTTTTGCATTGTGGCCGCTTTTCGTCGCGCTCTTGAAGGCGACGGCACAGTGGGCCGGGCGTTGAAAAGAGGCACTTAGATTTTCGCATTTATATTCGTTTTAATCAGCTGCCAAATATCAAATTGAATTTATTGTGGGGCATTTAAAAAATTGAAAATTTCATAAACACGCCGCCTCGGCGCGTCTCGAGCACTTGCACTTGCGTAAATAACAAATGGCACAGCCAAGGCAAACATATAGAAGCCGCCGATGCTCTATATACCCAGACATATTCCACATATGATATAACCCAGTTTGTATGTAATTACGGCCCATTGTTGGCCCCGCTAACCTCACCGATTGACGGACGGGCTTAGTCGTAAACATTTCTGGGGAATTTTGAGCTGGCGGTTTTTATTCGGAACTCGGACTTTATCAGTCTAAAAATAGTTAGGAAATTTCTCTACCGAAAGTAATAAAAATCTGCTGCTTTCGATTTAATTGCGACTGCCGCCGATTCAAAACAAAAATCAGCCGTCTGCCTGCGCCAGTGACTCGTGCGCGTCTGACTGGCCGCCTGGGAGCAGCGCGGAGATAAGACAGCGGCGGCAATCACAGGCCTGCACGGCCCACGGCAGATGGGCGGCCAACGAGGCGTATGCGCAATGCCCGCATACGCACAGTGGCACCACAGAAGCGTGTAAACGGCTGGGCCATTTGTAAATGAGAATTTTATGGATTCATTTATATGCTAAACAATTGGGTAAACACTCGCCCGCCACATCGTCCCGTATTTGCTTTGGAAATTAACGTCGATCAAACGTCGCTCGAGCAACTGTTGTTGCTGTTGGGAGGGCTGAGCCAGGCAGCGTCTCGTGTGTGAAAAGTTTTCAAGTGGAAAGAGTTGAAATAACAAACGAAAACACGGAAATGTTTGTACCAACAACAGCAACAGCAACAAGCTTAGCAACAGCAACGAAAATGTAAATAAATAATAAACAAAACTGGTCGATTTAATTATGACCAAAAATTGAGTTGATATGCAAATTCGAAACTATTATGGTCGGTCGGCCAGGCCGTTGGCCAAATGCCCTGCAGCCCCACGAGAAATCCATCGTCCGGCTGATTGACTGCTGACTGAGATTTCTCTCAATTAATTAAGCGATTTGCCATCGCCGCAGATTACATAAAAACGTCCGTACAATTTCCCTCAAGATTCTGGCCCGATGCACAACCTTCGGCGCTGATCTTCTGCATAAATCAAAAAAATGTATAAATAATTTGGCAGCTGGTCAAATCGCTTGCATAGATCGATTCGATTCAAATCGATTAATTCCCTGGAAACCACACAAAAGGCAATGTGGCCGCTTCCTTTCAAACCCTGCCATTAAAATCGCTCGTTTTTTTGCCCGCTGCACCCTGGCGATGATAAAGCGATGAAGCCTCAAGGTTCCCTGAAAACGCTTTCAAATAGAAGCCGCCATCGATGCCCGCCGAATATAATAAAAAAAGCACTTTTGACTTCTGAATCCAAGCCGAAGATTTAACATATGAATAGCGAGGCATGGAGAGCTGTTGGCTTTACCAAATCCAACGCCGAATCCCCAATTTATATGCAAAGCAACGAGCGATGGGGCGATGATGATGATGCCACCGCCAAGGGGAAATAATTAAAAGAATGTCGTTAATGAAATTATGTAAAGTTATGTTACAAAAACCCCGATAAGCCCTTCACAACAAGCCACGCCAAATAAATACAGAAATCATTAAGTGATTGTTCCAATCATCGATGGATTCTATTGTAGGAACCGAGAGAGAAAACCTGAAGCGGTTCGCTTGTTTGATGTGCGCCGCGAATCGATGCCCCATCGAGACAAAGCCAGTTAGACAAATTTGTATTGACCAAACTGAGAAAACTCCTCCAGAAATTCATTCACAACTTACCAGCGACCCCGGGCCGAGATCCGTGGGCCGCCGGACAGCTAATAACCGAAGTGTGGAAAAATTGGTTAGAAATTAATAACCTTTGTTGAGGCCATAAATGGTTTAACATTGGAAACCGATAGCCAAATCGAAGAGTATAAAACTTTCATTAATTTAAACGACGGCTTAGCAGGACTGCTGATTGATTGTTTCCTTAACCGCCTCGGGGTTGGGCCAGTTTAGAGCATGCGAATCACGTAAGCTCCCCAACGAGACACCCCAAAGTCACGCCCCGCAGCGCATCGCTTTAAATTATTTCTCTTTATTTTGGGAAGGGTATTCTCGCTTGTTTTTTGACAACTCTTCGCCGGCGAGGGCGGTGCCCCACAGTCACACCTTGGAATAATTACACGCAATCCCGATTGACACGGGGCACAGATGACGGGTCTGTCATCCAGAATCATCAGCGGTTTCCTGATCCCCCCAACCCTCTCACAACCCCTGAGTATATGTATAGAAATCTTTTGTTGTCGGGGTTTTAGTTGAGTTGAAAATTTCACGACGACAGACAAATGTTCAATTTCAATTTCAGACTTATGTATGTAGATTTTTTTGTGTGGTGGGGCTTTTTATTTTTAATGTCAATGAACGCTAAAATTTTTCATTATTTCTTTGCTGGGCTTTTTCTTGTTGTTCTCTCTGTCTTTCTGCAGCATATCAAGTAGACAAAATAAATTGAAGACAAAATAAATACGAAAAACAATAAATACTTCGCTCCCCCCAAAACGTGCGCACCACAAACTGAGAACTGAGATCCCCAAAGGAATCCACCCAACCCCCAATAGACGATTTACAACACGTTCCACTTATCCCCGCACATGTGCCAAAAAAAAGCGCCTAAAATATGGAAATTATTTTTAAATGCTGGGCATTTTTCACGGGCACGCCGAAGAGCAATTGACGCCATCAAGATGTCAACCTCATACCAGAATATACTATATAACGCCTGAACAGAACCCAACCCGACCCCAGAGAAGGTTGCCGTTCACGCACTTTCCGCCACATCTGATAAGCCCCCAGCAAGATTAGTTTGGTGTGTGTGTGTGGGGGGGATCGGGAACCATTTCATTTCCACTTCCTAATACGTCACCGACCCCCATTAGGAATTCAATGGATCTCGGCGGGGTTCCTACAGTTGTTGCCTGTCAACGCGTCGCTTGCATTTCAGTTGTTCCCCCGACGTTGATAAAATGCTAATGGCTTCGAGGGGGTTGAGTCGGGGGGGTTGATGTTTTCTTTTTGTTTGTGGTTTGTGTTTACCGTTTACACGGCCAAAAATGTCACGTCTCGACACATCGATGCGGACCGGACAATTTTCACACCTTGTTGGCAGTTTATTTTTTGTAATTTTATTGTTGCTGCTGCTTTGTTGCTGTTGCTGCGGTCGCTGTTGCTGGTGTTGGTCTTGTTAATTATGTGCAATTATCATACGATTCATGTAGTGCAATTGACATCGAAAAATTTGCCACATTTGCATATCTGTCCGTCTTACCGTCTGTCCGTCTGCCCGGTCAATGGACAGATGCGGCGACTTCGCTTTTTTTGCTGCTGCTGAGGTCTCCTCTGTTATAAGCAGAATCTGGCCAGACTTTTTGGCCAGTTTAACACATTCAACTGCCCGTCTCACCGTCTGTCCATCTGTCCGGTGAATGGACAGATGCAGCGACTTTGCTTAACTTTTTGTGACTACAGAGGTCTCTCGTTTTATGGCCAGACTTTGCGGCCAGATTAACACTTTCGTCTTCTTGTCTCATTTGCATATTGAACTGCCTGTCTCACCGTCTGTCCGTCTGCCCAGTCGAATGGAAAGATGCAGCGAATTCTAGTACCTTTTGTGACTACAGAGGTCTCCCGTTTATTAGGGAGAATCTAGACAGACTTTTCGGCTAGATTAACACTTTCGTATTCTCCTTTCATTAGCATATTCAACTGTCCATCTCACCATCTGTCCGCCCAGTCGAATAGACAGCTGCAGCAACTCCTCGTAGTTTTTACTTCTGCAGAGTTCTCCCGTTTTATGGCCAGAATCTGGCCAGTCTTTTTGGCCAGATTAACACTTTCGTCTTCTTATCTGAACCGCAATCTTATGTCGAGCATAACGGAAGCACGTTTTCCCAATTAAGACAGCATTTGAGTTTTAACCGCAACTTTCCCCGGAGACAGCTCCGTTGATTCTTATATCATATTTTATCTAGCCGAAAAAACAAACCTACGTAATCTCCATTAAGACCCCCGGTTAGCCTGAAGGCTCCTGACGTAAATGGCAAGGTCGTGTGATTTCGCCCGAAGTGAATCAGCCGAGGAAAACCTCCCGCAACAGAAGCTCTCACCTGATCAGGGATTCTGGGAATCTTGGGTTCAGAATTTCCTATGAAAAATTTTAGGGAAATCAAATGAGCTTGGCTATTTGGGGGGCTGGTTTCGGGGCTCGTTGGGTATTTGTGTGTGAGGGAATTTGAAAGGCCATGTGCAATGAAGCGGGGAGAAAAAACGGTTTGTGTATTCAAATTCCGCGCTTTCTTTGTGGAGGGGAATAAACTGAAATTAAAAGCAAAAAAAAAAGAGAGGGAAAAACGCGACAAATCGATGCGAAATCGAAGCAATAAATTAAGTTGATTTTTTCGCTACGCCAGCCGATTCCCACCAAATACAATAAATAAATGAAATATCGTAAAAAACAAAAGCGAATGCCACACAAACGAAAAGAACGATATAAAGAATCCACAAAGTATCCAAGCCAAGCTGAAGACTAACCCCTCCCCCTCCCCTCTGGCTTATGAAATATGATACATCGAATTGGCTAGAGGAGTTTACCTGCTTATCGACCAGCGGCCGCGTATAGATGAATTCCTTCTTGGGCGAATACAATTCCGGCGGGTAGCCTTTGAAGGAGTACCGAATGGCGGTGTCCTGGTCCCCCGTCGGCGGCCTCAAGCAGTTCAGCAAGTCGCCCTCATCGTCCTGGGCATGGGCAGTGACTGTGGTGCTGGTGGTTTGGTTGCTCCTGCCGGAGGCAGTGGACCGCAAAGTGGCACTGTTGTGGGCCTGGTCCGGGGGGCTGCTGGCCAGCAGCAACTGTTGCTCGGCCTCACTGAGGGCCGGGGATGTTTCGAGGGACATGGCGGTTTGGTTTGGGGATTCAATCACTTTGGAAAAGTCTTAACGGCCGTGGCCGACATTCACTTGGCCTAAAAGGCGCAACTCTCTTAGCTAGGAATGGAGATTTCGAGATGGAAAAGAAAAGATTCAGCATTAGATAACCAGATTTGTGTGCGGGGTAAACACACTCCCATAAAATAATGTTATCCAGGAGGTAAGATAATAAACGGCAGCCTCCTCCACATCACACCCAGTTAATTGGCCTGGAAAGCCAACCGCTGATATGATGGGTTGAAATTTTGCGGCAAAAGCGCGCGCACCAAAAGAACAACAAAAGTCAATGTTATTTGTCATTTCATTTATGCGGACTGTGCGTGTGTGTGTGTGAGTTTTGTATACACAAAGATTTTTCTACACATGCTGCATTCAATTTCATGAAATTTCAACTACGAATTTTGCTGGCGCTGTGTCTGCCGACCGAAGGCCGTCGCCGCATTCACGCACGCGTCGCCAAATGGCCGTCGTTTTGGGGCACGCGGGGGTCGTGGGAAGGGGAGGGGGGCTGCTTACTGACCCGCACAATTACCGTTATAAGGCTAATGCATTTCCTGGCATTGATGTCGAATTTATGGCAATCATTTTCGTAAAAATTTTCTTTCGTTTTCTTTTTATATTTTGGCACAACCGAATCCACGAATTTCTTTTGGCGCGCCAGCAAAATTATTAACCAAAATACCCGAAATACCGACAACCGAAGTCGAAACCACACACACCGTCACCGTCTACCAGACCGACACCGACACCGAAACTCAGGCGCGTTTAGCTCTCTCGACTTTTCGCTTCTGACTGACTGACGATAACCCAGCGACAACCACTGCCGCGCAACCGCTGCCGCTTGGCTGGCGAGGGCCGCCGGCCAGCCGAGAGCGCCGCCGAGCAGTCGTGAGAGCAGCTCCGTCCGCATGGCCGGCTGGGTCGCTTTAGGAAGGACCGACCGATCGGCCGGGTAGTATGGTTATTATCAGAACGCTGTCGCTAAGCCGGAAAGCGGAATGAGCGGTTGGCCGGCTCTCATTCTCTCCAGGGCTCTCGCGGGCGCTCTGTCTTTCTCTGGGGCGGCTGGTCCAGGCCAAGATAAGTTGCCGGTTTGTTGTTCTTGGCCAAACACACTCACGCCAGAGGTTGTAAAGAATCTGGGCTCGTATCTTTGGCCATCTCGAGGGCCATGAACTGCCCAGAAGCCCGCGGGACTTTTACTTTCACAGGCTTTTGCTCTCCAATCAACAGGTGTATCCGGTACGATTTATGCCGCCTGATAACCGGCGAAATGCAAATCACTCAGCCGCTGAGATAAGTTGACCGCATCAGAGGCCCAAAAATAGCTTAGGGTGGGGGGCAGATGATGGCCAATTACCATATGCAGCAATTGACCTTTGACTGTAGTTGAAATGTTCTTTAATCGAAAGAGCAAGGAGACGGCAGAGTCGGCGGAATTAATCAATTAGACGAAGCGCCCGCTCGTTTGGGTCTATTAAAAAATAGTTGAGAATTAAAAATCCATCCATTTGAAATTACTCGGCAAAGAAAATACCAAGAATCCAACTTGCCGCCGCCCCATTTGTCGGCCAGCTCATTCATGCCACATGCAAGGCAGCAACAACATTAACCAGCACCAGAGAAATTCACTTACAACACAAGCCAACCAACCGATTGAGGAAATGTAAACAAAAAGAGTATCTAAAAACACAAGACTGATGTTCGAAAGCAGCGTGCCCCCGCCAGGGCCCATCTAATGTTCAACTGAACTCAGATAATTAACAGAGTCCATCTGCCCAGCTGCCCATTTGCCGCCTCCGCAAGTGATTTGCTCTTTGGAGTGGAGACTGATTTCCTGGGCCAACTAAGCCTCTTGAGTCCTTCCTTCCTTCTCCCCTTAGGACCTTTATAATTTGAGAATCTCTAGGATAGAATGTAAGCCACTTGAGTACTTGAGTACTTTCTTCTCCGCTTTGTAGCTTTCTAATTTGATAATCTTTGGGTTCCAATATTTTCAAGAACCTTCCGCAAAGCAAAGTGGAGCATTCAGCGTTCTTTTTCCCTTCAGACTTTATGCTTGATATTTATAGATTAGTTGAGATATTTCCCCAGAGCAGACAACTTGGGCAGTTGCGGAGATGAGCAGGAAGATAATCTTTGGGTTCAAATATTTTCAAGAACCTTTTGCAAAGTAAAGCTGAGCAATCATCGTTCTTTCTCCCTGGAGACGCCTCAATATCCCCGATATTTATAGAATAGTTCAGATATTGCCACAGAGCAGACAACTTGGGCAGTTGCGGAGATGAGCAAGTAGATTTCTATCTCTGGGATGCAATTCCCATTGGACCGCATGAAGCGCTGCCGGCCAACTTGAACTGTTTTCAATTATCTGCTCCGTCCGATCTGTCGATCTGTCTGTACAGCTTCTGTCTTGCTGTCGGTCTGCCCATCTGTCCAACACGCGCTGCCCGATTAGTCAGTCAGTGCGTGCGGCAGAGATGCGTGCGTTTGCGAGGTTTTCATTTCTCTTTTGTGGTTTTGTTTTGCGCTTGATTGATAAATATTGATCCTGATTGAATGATGGAAAGCTTAGGCATTGGCAATGCGCCAACCGTAATAGCCGCGCCGCTCTGCCCACGTTCGATAGTTATTAAGACTTTAGTTTTATCATTTGGCTGGCCTTTCTTAAGTTCATTTGACAGCTGCTCAATCAAATCAAATATTTGGGCTAACTAAACAAACCTTTTTGACATACCCGCCATGGCTCTCGTTGAGGAGATGAAGAGCCGGCCAACGCGGCGTACGCATCCGGCGAGGCATCAATCGAATTTGCCGCACACACACGGCTCGATCGGTTGAGAGCTCTGATGTCTAAATTCTTGAAACAAATTCGGCCGGCCAGAGAAGCGAAACAAAAAAAAATCAAACTCAATTACGTGCGCTGTCAATCAAAAGGAATAGGAATCGCCAGCGCCTCAGACATGCGTAAGAGCTTTTGGCATTTTCTCCATTGAATTGTTACCCACACACACACGACACCCCGAGATACTCTCTGCCGACGGATTGCCCAATTGTAGTGGAAATTTAGTTATAAACCGCTGCACGCGTACATTGGCCTCCCTCCCAGACGATCTGTCCAACTGTCCAACCATCGACTCGGCCGACAGACGCCCCAGCCGGCCATCATTTCTGCCACCAGATGGCAAATGATTCGCATTGAGCGACCGGCCAACCAATTGACGAGGAGCCGGCAGATCGATGCCTATGCCTCCGCTTTCCAAGCTGGACGTTAACCCTGACCAACGCCCACGCAATGTGCAAAGCATAAACTAATGTGAGTGTGCGTCTGTTGTATTTATAGTTGCTCCCAAGTCCCAGCCGAACCCCAAATGCTCTCTAAGAAATCGGAAAAGAACCATCAACTTTTTTAATTCAATAATTTACTAGAAGTCATTAAGAATCGTTCAGTGCCTTCTGAACTTTGGGATGGTATTACAATAATGTCTTTAAACATAATATTTACCTGGGATTTATAATACCTCACGGGTGGGTAGATCACTGGGAAGAATTCTCTTTAAACCGTAAAGATCATATAGCATTCTTAGAGCATTCAAAAGTGGCAGAGATTTAAGCCCCAATATGAAACTTAATGGAGAGCATCTTTTCCCTCTCCTTGCTGTTCGTAAGGGTCCTGAAAATAATCACCTTTAAGGAAGGTTCCCATGAAATAGAGAAAGGAAAGTTTAGGCAGTCGAGACTCGAACTTTAAATGCTCTACTACTTTGAGCTTATTTCAAGACTCAACTCTGAAAGTCAATTGAAGACTCAACTCTCTTTCAAGACTCAAGACTCTCTTTTCAAGAATCAACTCTTAAAGTCATTGGAAGCTTTAGCTTTGATTCTTTATTTGATAAGGTTTATAAAAGATCTTGAGAGAGATCTTAAAACGGGTCTTAAAATAGTCTTAACTATTCCCAACGTGATCAGATTTCTCTGAAGCCCAAAGAGCGATTTATCATTCCTCTACCACAAATACCTTCAAGTTCATGTTTTTCCCTTAAAACAGGAAGAATGTTTAATAGAATCTATCCTCAAAATCGAGTCTCCTCCCTACCTCTTCTGAGAACGAATATGCCTGTCTCTTTGACTTGAAGATTGAGGAAAATTCGCAAGCGATTTATTAGAACAGCCGCAGTCGACGCGAAGCAGAAGAAGATAAAAATAAAAGACCAAGAACTTTAATTAAAATTCCCCCACATGCCCTCCTCGATTATGAGTGTGTGTGTGTGTGCGAGTGTGTGTGCAACATTATAAAATAAAATTATATCACTTTTCTGGCTGGAAACTACCGCCCGCCGCCTGGGCAAACTCAAGGCTGCCGCCCCTTTGAACTGCCTGGGGGCGAAAAAAATACACAGAATTTGGTAAGGGGGACGGGGCAGGTGAGAATGATGGCTGGTTCCGTGGGTCGATGTCGCAACTGCAACAAGAAGCCGATTTCGTAAGGTTGAGAAAGTGTTGAATTAAAGTTGAAAGAAGACGAAAAAACGTTCAATGAATTTTTCCAACATGAATTCGGATCGGTTGATATCGGATTATGGTGGAAAAGTACAATGAATTTATGGTATGATTTCTTTCTGAATAATTGAAGTTTGGCCAGTTTGGGCTCATTGATTCCGAAAACGAAATTGAATGCAACTCCCAGAAACGAACAGCAACAACAACAACGGAAAAGCATGCAAGTCAGCAGCAGAGACACAAATGCAATTCGCATACGAACGAAAACGAATAAACTGCATGCCATACCAAAATCGGGTTAGAAACCAAACCAACTCGTGGGACACCAACAAATCCAGATAAATTAACGTAATACATAGAGAACTTGAGCCCGAAATTATGTCGATGCGTCAGCATTCTCAGCACGAGTGGTTCGCTCAGTGCGCTGGGAGGGAGGAAGACAGCCAAAATAAAAACCACGCCACTCTCAAATTGCAGGCCAGAGAGGCCGGCAAGCAGCTTATGTCTTAAGCCTGAGCTTTTGTTTATAGTCTGTAAAATGGGCTTATTCCATTGAATCGAATGCGAATGCCAGACGGCAATTGCAACACCGCTCGGATCCTCGGCTCAGATAAACCCGCACAGCTGGGCAGTCGGCTGTTGGCTGTTGGCCGTTGGCAGCTGCGGAGAGCTCATTTGCCTGGGCAGACGACGCGGGCAGTTTACACCTTGAACCGTTGACATTATTTTGCTCATTTTAATTACAAGATGAGTTATTGAATAGTCGATTCAGCTTACACAAGACGCCGGGCCCGCCACGCCTGCCAGTAGCGCCAAGAAATTGTCATTATGATTTATCAGCTTGGGCAACGGCCATAAATTGTTTAATGGGCATTACAACATTAATTACACATTGGCGACCATCAGAACAAACTCCCCAAAGGCCCGAGAGTCCGACTGCAGCAACTGGGGGAGTGATTGTCTGTCCGCATTGACTGTCAATCGTAATTGACCTTTCACCAACGACGGCAGCCACAACGAGCCACGAACTCGCAGACTGCCGGCTGCCCAGTCCAGACAAAATGAATTATTATCATGTAAATTGTCACGTACAAAATTATTAATTGATCGCGGATAAAAACATGCTAAATGTGTAATGCAAGTTGTGGGCCCCCGCATGGAAAATTATAAGTCCAACTTCGGGCCGTGGATATTGAATTACACGGCTGGCGTCGGCGGGCCACGCGTGCTGGCCCAAAAAGTCGTCAAACGGTCGTCCAACCTGGCCAGGTTGGCACTACGACGGAGTTTCATGATTATTTATGAGCCTCATAAGGAACTCTTGGCCATGCGCCACAGAAAACCATTAAGAAGATTTATGGAAAAGCATTTGCAATTGTTTTTTATGAGCGCCCAACTTCCGGATTCTCAGACGCTTTCTAGCACTCAATGTAGCCTTTTCCAACACTGGTTTATCAGAGTTGTATAAAATCCACAGCCCCAAAACCAACCCCGAAATGTCGGCTCGTTACCAAGGCCACGACGCGGTGCCGTCCAAGCCCAAACAAAAGCGCGCCCAGAAAAACGACAGTAAACAAAGTTCGGGGATTATGGACAGCCCGGCGAGTTTTTTTAGTTTGTGTGTCACAGGACAAATCCTGTCGGCCACATTTCCCTTGGGCTCCGATGAGGAGTTCGTCTTCTGCCGCTACGAACTGGTGGCCGGGCCGGACTGGCAGTTGGCCTCGGGGCCTCAGCACGGACTCACCCAGCAGGCCACCAACAGCAACAACAACTTCAACGATCCCATTGTCTTCAATATGCCGGTGGAGGTCACCTACAAAAGCACCAGTCCCTACGGCTGTAAGTGGATCCAATGAAACCCAAAGGATCTTTTAGATTTTCCTCTTTTACAGGGCCGCAGATTCTGGTGAGCGTTTTCGGCAGCAGCGGTTCGGGGCGGGAGAAGCTGCTCGGCTATGCCCACGTCCATTTGCCCATGTTTGGGGGCGAATCCCAGGAAGTCACTGCGCCCATAATCATGCCCAAGTGGCCGAGCATGATAGCCGATGTGACCAGCTGGCTGATGCGGCGCCAGCCCGAGCTCAAGAATCCCCGGGACCTGCTGGACAACACAAAGTGCAAGGGTGAGTTGGGCCTCAATTTTCTAAACTTCCACTTACTTGAATGTGTCCTTTCAGGTCTTCTGATGGAGTCCTATGGCAGCTTGAGCATGAAGTTCCACACCATCATGCGGGGAGTCCAGAAGCTGGGCTACAATTGGCATGCCTAGGGCACCGACGACGGCTGACTGAATAAAGAAATTGGGATTCTCGTCGAGCGTTTTGTCTTAATCTAATTGTAAGCAAGCGGCTCAGCCGGCTGGCCAGGTGTTTCCTTAAACTTGACCTTGAGTGGGGCAGGCAAATGGCCCGCTAATCCGGCCTACAGAAATTTGTAGCAATTGAGAAACGCAATCCCCCGAATTGGGCAGACATTGTAATTGGATTAGGGCAATTAGTCTAAGACCAGCTGGCGGCTGCACTACTTAAGTGCCGCTTACTGTCGCTGCCCATATAAAGCCTCGGGAGGGCCGTCCTCAAGGCATTCACGACACGAGCACACGACCAGCCAGCCAAACTCTGCTATGGGCAGCAGCCGCCGCACATAAAGGACCTCAGCAAAGCACCAACAACCGAAACAAAAACCACAAGCAATCCAGAACCTCCGAGGATAAAACTGCAGCCATGGCCAGTCTACAGTCCCCAATGTTCGCCCATCTGCGCGACGGCAACAATCTCAGTCTGGCCGAGAGTGTGCCGCCCGAGATCATGCACATGGTGGACCCGTACTGGTACCAGTGGCCGCCGATGGAGCCCATGTGGTTTGGCATCATTGGCTTCGTGATCACAGTGCTGGGGGTGATGTCGCTCACAGGCAACTTCATCGTGATGTACATCTTTACATCGTCGAAGGCCCTGCGCACGCCCTCCAACATGTTTGTCGTGAATCTGGCCTTCTCCGACTTCATGATGATGTTCACCATGTTCCCGCCCGTAGTGCTCAACGGCTTCTACGGCACCTGGATCATGGGTCCCTTCCTGTGCGAGTTGTACGGCCTCTTCGGCTCTTTGTTTGGCTGCGTGTCCATCTGGTCAATGACTCTCATTGCCTACGATCGCTACTGTGTGATTGTGAAGGGCATGGCCCGCAAGCCCTTGACTGTGACCTCGGCCGTGATCCGTCTGCTGATCGTGTGGACGATCTGCGGGACGTGGGCCTTGCTGCCGCTGTTCGGCTGGAATCGGTATGTGCCCGAGGGCAATATGACGGCCTGCGGCACGGACTACTTCGCCAAGGACTGGTGGAACCGATCCTACATCATTGTCTATTCCATGTGGGTCTACTTGACCCCCTTGCTGACCATCATCTTCTCCTACTGGCACATCATGAAGGTAACTATACCGAGATCCTTTCTAGAGTTCAAATTATAGTCTTCTCTGGTTTTCAGGCGGTGGCTGCGCACGAGAAGGCCATGCGGGAGCAGGCCAAGAAGATGAACGTGGCCTCGCTGAGGAACTCGGAGGCGGACAAGAGCAAGGCCATTGAAATCAAGCTGGCCAAGGTGGCGCTGACCACCATCTCCCTGTGGTTCTTCGCCTGGACTCCCTACACCATCATCAACTACTCGGGCATCTTCGAGTCGATGCATTTGTCGCCACTCAGCACGATTTGCGGCTCGGTCTTCGCCAAGGCCAATGCCGTCTGCAATCCCATTGTCTATGGCCTGAGGTGAGTTTTCTTTATGTGATTTTGCGTAGAACTAGCCTGACTGGGGTGGGGGGGATTTGCAGCCATCCGAAGTACAAGCAAGTGCTCAAGGAGAAGATTCCCTGCCTGGCCTGCGGCAAGGACGAGTACCCCACAGACAGCAGGACCATGGCCACCACCGAGATCAGCGAGTCGGCCGCCTAAACAGCACCCGCTTAATATCAACGACGACTGCAGGAAGGACGAAGGAGTTCAGGGAACAGAAAGCTTTAAGCGATTTTCGCCGTCCTGCAGCCCCGTGTGGCTGTCTCCTGTGGCGCCGGGACAACGCACGCGGCTGCAGCGGCGACAGAAAAAAAAATAAAACCCAAAAAAAGATGGCATGAAAAAATGTAAAAAAAAATGAAATTAAAACTGCAATTGATAGAAAATCACAAAGACCGAGCGGTTTTCTTCCACAGGCTAACGGTATTCGTATCTGGTGCTTCATCAAGCACATTGCCCCAAAGGATTTCTCATTTTTATTAGAAAATTTTACGAAACTAACATTTCAAACATTCGCATTTCCACATCAACGTCATCGATCAGTTTGGGTCTCAGGATTCCAGTTTCAGCCGTAATAAGTCTGCAGGTCCACGTCCATGGCGATTGTGCCGTTATTCCGCCGCTCCTGCGCCCGGCTCAGCTCGTTTTGGGTGAACAGCGCGCGGCCCTGCAGCAGGATGAAGTCTATGAGCCGCTTGTTCGAGCTGAGCTTCAGGGCCTCGGGATCACTACGCTTCCGCAGGTAATTGAAACAGCAGGTCCTTTTCAAAAGAACAACAATTAAATAAGCAAACTTTTTTGTGTTTCCTTTCCTTACCGAAAGTGTTTGGTGCCGCAGGCACTGGCGCACTCCTTGCCGCACGAATCGCAGGGTATGGCCAGCGAGGTCAACAGGAACAAACAGCACATGCCTGGAAAGCAAGACCCCTTAAGGATCCTTCGAAATCGACTATCTTCACACTCACTCAGCAGGGCCAATTGAAAATGCATTTTGGAATGCATTTCGGCGTTTCGTTGTCGGTTAGCAGCTCAGTTTTTCCTTAGACTCATAGGAGCTGCCGGTTTACTCCGAGTCGGTTTGAAACTAAAAGGACCTTTCCGTCCAGGACTCCTCTTATATATGCCCTGCATGCGGAACACATGAAAGCGCCCACTGGAGCGTGCTCTAAGGTAATAACTAAAAGGATTCACCCAAGTATGCAGACAAGCATTGAATAATAAATTCCCTTGGCCCTGGACAATTGCAGATTGCGCAACAAGTTTGCTGCGCTTACTTTCGGGGGTGGCTGCTGTGGGCGTCCGGCTGGCTATTTTCATTTGCGGTATCAGTTAAGACGGAGTCAGTCGTGCGGACAAAAGATATTTTAAAAGTTCGCAACTACAAGCAGCGCATAAAATATCAGCTAAGAGGGATCAAGCCATCTCTTCCTCTTCTCAAATTGCGCATTCAAACGGCGCGCAAGACCATCGAGCGGGCGGCTCTTGCTATTCGCCAATGTCTAAATAATGTTCAACAAAAGTATAAGAAATGTAAGTAGAGCCTACAAGAAATAGCCAAAAGCGTTTTAAGGCATTTATTTAATTTATTTAACTAATATGTTAAAAATTAATGGTGCCACGGCAAAGAAGAGTTTCAAATTTCCCGCCCTTCCTATTTCATGGTTGTCGCGCACCGCTTGGCAGGCTTGCCGGTCTTTCGTTCTGGCAGGTTGGCAGCCCCGAACAGCTGAGGCGCCAGCTCGCCGCTTTCGCAGAAACACGCAGGCGATTTTCTTAGACAATTTATTCATTAAGTGCATTTCCCGGTCGAAATTTAAGTGAAAAACAGTCATGTGGGAACCACCACGCCTAAGTACCGCTCTACGAGCCAAATACCATGCCGAACCCCGGCAACCGCAGCAACTAAACGGCGACAATTTCGATTACACGGCCCCGGCCCCACAAAATGAGTAAAATAAATTTCACAATTCTTGGAAATCAGATTAAAAATGTGCTCTTTACCAGGGAAGACGACTTCACAGAGGAACTTGTCACAATCGCCGACCTGTTGGAGCAGATTCCCCCCCACAAACAGCCCACCTGCAAGTTGCGCCTGCAAAAGCTGCGCAACCTTGTGCAGGAATCCATGGGCTACGAGGAGAAACCACAGGTGGTTGAGCACGCCACGCTTTTCCTGTTCTGGCTGCTGCTGGACCAGCGCGTGGTCAGCCTGGCCATCGGCAGGCGGTTGCACGGCGTCTTCGGCAACACCTTCGACAAGAACCAAAAACAAATCCACGCGTGCGTCGGTGCCTTGTCCGAGGAGCTCGAGGACTATGAGAAAGACGCCCTCAGAGAGTGGCAGGAGGAACAAAGCAGGCAAGAGGAGGACAGACCCCTCTGGGGAGAGCACATTAAACTCACATTCGGTCCCCCCAAGCCGGTGGACATTAGCCTGCTCACCGACTTGACACCGGAGGCAGTCCATGAGAATGACACGGCCGACCAGTTCACCATGGAAGTAACAAATAGTTCACATGAATCGGAGGTCATCATAGACGCTAAGCTCAGTCAAGAGCTTAACATCCTGCTGGGCATCTCGGAGCGCACAGAAAACGAGGAACTGCTCGAGTGCGTGGGAGAAATGCTGGGCTCCAGTCGCAGCAACGAACAGCTCCAAAACGAGCTCATGGAGCTGCTGGGCTTCGAGCACTTCGAGCTGGTCGAAGTCTTGCTCAAAGACCGCCCCAAGTTATCCACCCAGCTGGAGCAATACGTCGCCAAGAACCGCCGCATCCGGGAAGTCAAACAAAAGCGCCAGGCCAGCTCCAAATCCGCCGCCCCCGAGAACGGCAAGCGGCCCACCGTGGCCAGCACTGTGGTGGTCCAGTCCGCCCAAGAAAAGCTCCTACACAAGCTCCAGCGACGCGAGGAAAAGAAGCTCCACCGCCTCATGAAGGGCATGAAAGACGAGGACGAGAACGAAGGCTGCGCCGAGCTCGTCTCGGCCGTCCAGCTGCGCATGCAGCACCAGCGAAGTCTCCTCGAGGCCGCCCAAAAGGAGCCGCTCCTCAACAGCACCAAAGCCGCCAAGGCCGAGCTCCAGCTCATGCACAAGATGACCCGCTCCGGCCCCATCCACTACCCCTACGTGTTCGACAGCCAGCTGACGGCCAAGACCCATGCCGGCTTCATTTCAGGCAACCGCATCACTCTGCCCGAGAACACCAGCCGCGTGGACAAGAAGCAGTGGGAGGAAGTGCGCATCCCGGCCAGCGAACCGCCGCCCCTCACCGTGGGCAATGAGCGTATACAGATTGCCGACCTGGACGAGATCGGCCAGCTGGCCTTTGCCAACTGCAAGGAGCTGAACCGCATCCAGTCGGTGGTCTACCCGGTGGCCTACCACAGCAACGAGAATCTGCTGGTCTGCGCGCCCACTGGAGCCGGCAAGACCAACGTGGCCATGCTGGCCATTGTCCATGCGATTCGGTCGCATTTGGAGAATGGGATAATCAACCGCGATGACTTCAAGATCGTCTACATTGCGCCCATGAAGGCCTTGGCTGCTGAGATGACCGAGAACTTCTCCAAGCGCCTGAAATCCTTGAACATTGCGGTGAGGGAATTAACCGGCGACATGCAGCTGACCAAGGCCGAGATGACGGCCACGCAGATCCTCGTGACCACCCCAGAGAAGTGGGACGTGGTCACCAGAAAGGGTGAGTGGGAAAATCTCCAGAAATTCCTTAGTTAATTTATTGATTTCAGGCGCCAGCGACGTGGCTTTGGTGAGTCTGGTGAAGCTGCTGATCATCGACGAGGTTCACTTGCTGCACGGCGACCGCGGGCCCGTGGTGGAAGCTCTGGTGGCCCGCACTCTGCGCCTGGTGGAGTCCTCGCAGTCCATGATCCGCATCGTGGGCCTGTCCGCCACGCTGCCCAACTACATTGACGTCTCGCACTTCCTGCGCGTCAACCCCATGAAGGGTCTTTTCTACTTCGACTCCCGCTTCCGCCCTGTGCCTTTGGACACGAACTTCATCGGCATCAAGACGGTGAAGCCGCTGCAGCAGATAGCCGACATGGATCTCTGCTGCTACGAGAAGTGCCTGGAAATGGTGCAGAAGGGCCACCAGGTGATGGTCTTCGTCCACGCTAGAAATGCCACCGTCCGCACGGCCAACGTGATGCGCGAGTTGGCCCAGCAGAACAACACCAGCGCGGCCTTCCTGCCCCAGGACTCGGCCGCCCACGGCCTGGCCCTGCGCTCCATCCAAAGGAGCCGCAACAAGCAGCTCGTGGATCTGTTCACCTGCGGCCTGGCCATGCACCATGCTGGGATGCTGCGGGCCGACCGCCAGCTGGTCGAGAAGTACTTCGTCGAGGGCCACATCAGCGTGCTCGTGTGCACGGCCACCTTGGCCTGGGGCGTGAATCTGCCGGCCCATGCGGTCATCATACGCGGCACGGACATCTACGATGCCAAGCACGGCTCCTTCGTGGACCTGGGCATCTTGGATGTGCTGCAGATCTTCGGGCGGGCCGGCCGCCCGCAGTTCGACAAGAGCGGCGTTGGCACCATCATCACCACTTATGACAAACTGAATCACTACCTCTCCCTGCTGACCAACCAGTTCCCCATTGAGTCGAACTTTGTGAAGTGCCTGGCGGACAATCTGAATGCGGAGATTGGCCTGGGCACCATCTCCAATGTGGAGGAGGCCATTGAATGGCTCAGCTACACTTATTTGTTTGTCAGGATGCGCATAAATCCCCATGTCTATGGCATTGAGTATGCCGAGCTCCAGAAGGACCCCATGCTCGAGGAGCGCCGAAGGGCCTTGATTATGAACGCGGCCATGAGCCTGGACAAGGCCAAGATGATGCGGTTTAACCAGCGCACCATGGACATGAACATCACGGACATGGGCCGGACGGCCTCGCATTTCTACATCAAATACGACACCGTGGAGATTTTCAATGAGCTCATGAAGCCGTACATGAACGAGGCCGAGGTCTTGGCCATGATCTCGCAGGCCCAGGAGTTCCAGCAGCTCAAAGTGCGCGACGACGAGCTCGAGGAGCTCGACGAGCTACGCAGCGCCTACTGCCGGGTGAAAGCCTCCGGCGGCAGCGAAAATGTCTGGGGCAAGGTAAGCCAGCCGTCCAAACCTCCAACTGATCACTAATTCCTGTTCCTTTCCAGGTGAACATCCTGATCCAGACGTACCTGTCGAACGGCTACGTGAAGTCCTTCTCGCTGGCCTCGGACATGTCCTACATCACGCAGAACATCGAGCGCATAGCCCGCGCCGTCTTCTCGATTGTCCTGCGCAACAACAACGCCTTGCTTGCCGGCCGCATGCTCCAGATCTGCAAGATGTTCGAGCGCCGCCAGTGGGACTTCGACAGCCACCTGCGCCAGTTCCCAGCCATCAACGCGGAGACCATCGACAAGCTGGAGCGCCGCGGGCTGAGCATCTACCGCCTGCGGGACATGGACCAGCGCGAGCTGAAGGAATGGCTGCGCAGCGACCGCGCCGCCGAGCTGGTCATACGCTCGGCCCACGAGCTGCCCATGCTGGACGTGGAGGCCACCCTGCAGCCCATCACCCGCACTGTGCTGAGGATCAAAATCGATTTGTGGGCCAACTTCACCTGGAACGACCGCGTGCATGGCAAAACCGCCCAGAGCTTCTGGCTGTGGATCGAGGACCCCGAGTCCAACCACATCTACCACTCCGAGCAGTTCCAGGTCACCAAGAAGTTCGTCCTCAGCGGCCACTCCCAGCAGCTGGTCATGACCATTCCCCTCAAGGAGCCGCTGCCGCCGCAGTACTACATACGCGTGAGTAGCGACGCTTGGCTGGGCAGCACCACCTCGGAGCCCTTGTCCTTCCAGCATCTGGTGCTGCCCGAGCATCACCCGCCGCTGACGGAGCTGCTGCCGCTGCAGCCGCTGCCGGTGGAGTGCCTGGAGAATCCGCTGTACGAGTCGCTCTACAAGTTCAGCCACTTCAATCCCATCCAGACGCAGATCTTCCACTGCCTCTACCACACGGACTACAACGTGCTGCTGGGGGCGCCCACGGGCTCGGGCAAGACGATTGTGGCCGAGATTGCCATGTTCCGGGCCTTCAACCAGGACCCCAGCTCCAAGATTGTCTACATAGCCCCGCTGAAGGCCTTGGTCAAGGAGCGCATAGGCGACTGGAAGCAGCGCTTCGAGGGCTCCGAGTTGGGGCTCAAGGTGGTGGAGCTGACGGGCGATGTGACCCCGGATATCCAGGCCATCCGAGAGGCCCAGGTGATAGTGACCACGCCGGAGAAGTGGGACGGCATCAGCCGCTCCTGGCAGACCCGCGAGTACGTTCAGGACGTGGCGCTCATTGTGATCGACGAGATCCACTTGCTGGGCGAGGACCGCGGCCCCGTCATCGAGGTGATTGTCTCGCGCACAAACTTCATCAGCTCCCACACCGGACGCTCTATAAGGATTGTGGGACTGTCCACGGCCCTGGCCAATGCCCAGGACCTGGCCTGCTGGCTGGGCATCACCAAGATGGGCCTGTACAATTTCAAGCCCTCGGTGCGGCCGGTGCCGCTGCAGGTTCACATCAACGGCTTCCCCGGGAAGCACTACTGCCCGCGGATGGCCACCATGAACCGGCCCACATTCCAGGCCATCCGGACGTATTCGCCCTGCGAGCCGACGATTGTGTTTGTGTCCTCGCGCCGGCAGACGCGGCTGACGGCCCTCGACCTGATCACCTTCGTGGCGGGCGACTCGAACCCCAAGCAGTTCTGCCACTTGGAGGAAAACAAAATGGACCAGATCCTGCAGAACATCAAGGACCAGAACCTGAAGTTCTGCCTGGCCTTTGGCATTGGCCTGCATCATGCCGGCCTGCAGGAGCAGGACCGCAAGTGCGTCGAGGAGCTCTTCCTCAACCGCAAGATCCAGGTGCTGGTGGCCACGGCCACGCTGGCCTGGGGCGTCAACCTGCCCGCCCACTTGGTGGTCATCAAGGGCACCGAGTACTTCGATGCCAAGTCCAAGAAATACGTGGACATGCCCATCACCGATGTCCTGCAGATGATGGGCCGCGCCGGCCGCCCCCAGTTCGACAATGAAGGCGTGGCTGTGGTTTTGGTCCATGACGAGAAGAAGAACTTCTACAAGAAGTTCCTCTACGATCCCTTCCCCGTCGAGTCCAGCCTGCTGGGCGTCCTGCCCGAGCACATCAACGCCGAGATTGTGGCCGGCACCGTCCAGACCCGCCAGGCCGCCCTGGACTACCTCACGTGGACGTACTTCTTCCGGCGGCTGCTCAAGAATCCTTCCTACTACCAGCTGGAGGGCCTTGAGCCGGACGATGTGAATGCCTTTATGTCGGACCTGGTGGAGCAGGTGGTCCATGTCCTGTCGGACGCGGCCTGTGTGGTGGAGAAGGAGGGCATGCTGCTGCCCACTTTCCTGGGCAGGATTGCCTCCTTCTATTACCTGTCGTACCGCACGATGCAGCACTCCCTGGAGAACCTGCAGCCCGGCATGGGCACCAAGGACATCCTGCTGGCCATTGCCTATGCCTACGAGTTCGACCAGCAGCCCGTCCGCCACAACGAGGACAAGTACAACGAGTAAGTGGGCCAGACTTTGCCGAATCCTTTTGTTAATCTTGAGCTGTTTTTTCCAGACAAATGGCGGAGACGAGCCGCTTCCGCCCGCCCTCGGCCAGCTGGGACTCGCCTCATACAAAGACCTTCCTGCTGCTGCAGGCTCATTTTAAGCGCAGTCCGCTGCCCAACTCGGACTACCTGACGGACACCAAGTCCGCCTTGGACAATGCCTCGCGCGTGATGCAGGCCATGGTGGATTACACGGCGGAGCGGGGCTGGCTGTCCACCAGCCTGGGCATCCAGCAGCTGATGCAGAGCGTCGTCCAGGCGCGCTGGTTCGACGAGAGCGAGTTCCTGGCGCTGCCCAAGGTGACCGAGCACAACCTGGACGCCTTCCAGGACATCCAGCATGACTACGACTTCCTCACCCTCCCCGTGCTCAAGGAGCTCTGCGCCCGCAACTTCGAGGCCTTGGCCCGGCCGCTGCGCGCGACCTTCGAGCAGCACGAAATCGAACAAATCTACAAAGTAAGCCACAGCCCAGCCCACCAACTGAAACGCCTCTAAGCTTCTTATTTTTCTGCCAGGTCATCCAGGAGCTGCCTGAGATCTCCATGGAGGTGTCCATTGAGGGCCGCCACCTCCACGACGAGTACGCCAAGCGGCCGTTGCCCACCAGCGAGGCGGACGTGTGGACTCAGCTGCATGCCAATGAGAGCTACGTTTTGAGTATTCACCTGCAGCGCTGGAATGCCCCGCGGCGTTCGGTTTACCCTGTCCACTGCCCCAAGTACCCCAAGCCCAAGAACGAGGCCTGGTTTCTGACTCTCGGCTCGCAGGCCAGCGACGAGCTGCTGGCCATGAAGCGAGTGACTCTGCGCGGCCTGCGCTCCACCACGCGCATCTCCTTCCAGGCCACCCCGCGCCGCGGCCGCCTGCTGCTCACCTTGTATCTGATGTCCGACTGCCTCATTGGCTTCGACCAGCAGCTCGACCTGCGCTTCGAGATCATCGACCCCCCCAAGCTGGCCTAAGACGAGCCCGCCCGGCGATCCTGTAAATAGTGCATAGGAAATTTCTCTAGCCGCAGTTTCAACTTACCCAATAAACACTTTTTCTACATTGCGTCACTGGAGTCGCAATTACATCAGCCCCAGGAGGCTTCCCCTTATCAACGCCCGGCAGAGCCGATTTAAGCAGCGCCAACTCCCACGCCCGCCATCAGTTTGTTTTCAACCGTCGATTGGGAAATACCACAAAATGTTATTGCTGCTGTTGTTGGTGATGGTGGTGGGCCTGGTCCTGTACTGGGGCCACAGGAAGTACCACTACTGGCAGGACCTGGGCTTCCCCTACGACAAGAACTGGAAGTTCCCCTACGGCTGCCTGGAGAGCGTCAGCAAGCGCGAGAAGGCCATGGGCATGGCCATCCACGACATTTACCTCAGCTCCAAAGAGAAGTTCCTGGGCGTCTATTTGTTCTTCCGTCCGGCGGTTGTGGTGCGCGATCCTGAGCTGGCCCGCCGCATGCTCACCCAGGACTTCAGCAGCTTCCACGACCGCGGCATCTACGTGGACGAGAAGAATGATCCCCAGTCCGGCAACCTCTTCGCCCTGCCCGGCCAATCCTGGCGGAATATGAGGATGAAACTGCTGCCCTGTTTCACCTCCGGTAAGCTGAAGGGAATGTTTGGTGCCTCTGATGTTATCGCCAGGAATATGATCGAGCATTTGAAGAGCGAGGTGCCTGAGAACCAGACAGTCGAGGTGGACGTGAAGCAAACCTTCACCACGTAAGGCGAATCCAAGCTCCCATGAGCCGTCTCTATAAAAGATTCCTTAACTCTCCCTCAGCTATGCCACGGACATAATTTGCTCCACGATTTTCGGCCTGGAGTACAACAGCTTCTCCCAGCCCAACAATCCCTTCGTAATGCTGATCAAGAACCTCAGGAAGAACTCCAACTTCCGGGCCTTCGTGGGCACTCTGATCTTCCTGGTCCCAGAGTAAGTAATCCAAACCAAATCAGGGAATATTTAAGATCCTTATGGTGTTTTTCTCAGGCTGGCCAAGCACATTATGCCCTGGCTGAAGTTCCTGAGAGTCAAAGCCTTTGGCGGGCTCAAGCAGGTGATTGAGGACAACATGGAGCTCCGCGAGAAGAACAACATTGTGCGCAAGGACATGTTCCACCTCCTGATGGAGCTCTACAAGCACGGAGAGGTCACCGAGGAGGACAAGTGGGACCACAAAGCCGCCTCGGGGGCTGGCAAGGGAATCTCCTTGGACTTGATTGTGGCCCAGGCCTCCCTATTTTTCGTTGCTGGCCAGGAAACGACCGCTTCGACGGCTGCGTTTACTCTTTTCGAGTTGGCCCAGCACCCCGAGTGCCTGAGGCGGGCAGTGGACGAGGTCAACGAGATGCTCGAGAAGAACAACGGCCAAGTCACCTACGATTCCCTGCAGAAGATGGAATTCCTGGAGCTGTGCATCCAGGAGACGCTGCGCAAGTATCCTGGAACCCCGATGCTCATTCGCGAGTGCACTCAAGACTACGCAATCCCAGACACCAACTTGTCTATAAAGAAGGGAACTGGAATTCTGATTCCTGTCTTTGGCATGCAGAACGATCCCGAGAACTTCCCCGACCCCGAGAAATACGATCCCGAGAGGTTCTTAGAGGCCAACAGGAACTTCAATCCTAACGCTTATATGCCGTTTGGAGACGGTCCCAGGATTTGCATTGCCCAGCGCATGGGTCGGGTGAACTCGAAACTTGCCATTGTCAAGATCCTGGAGAACTTCAACGTGGAGATTATGGAGAAGCAGCAAATCGAATTCGACAACCACTCGATTGCCCTCATTCCCAAGCACGGCGTGAAGATAAAGCTATCCAAGCGCCTAAAATAAGGACTCCTAGATGAAGGATTCCCCAGCCGTGACCCCGGAACTCGTATTTCACATGCCTTCCAATAATTTCATGCACAAACCTTGTGCCGAGCGATGATAACAGTCGCCAAAGATAAGTTAAGCGTCGCTTCCTCAACTTATCAGTGATCGGCTTTATTTTTACACAATCAGAAATCCCCCCGGGGGGAGATCTTTCGACTGACCTTAAATTAGTTTTGTTAATTGTAAAATTATTGTTTTCGTAGTTCTAAGTCCATTTAATTTATTTCCATCTCTCTAGAATAAGTAGATTCCGTAAATTAAAATCTGTGTTAGTTTCAGAATAATAAAATGCATTTTTTTTCCGAAAATTTTGCTGAAGTTTTTTTTTCACCTGCTTCTGCTGCATATTGCGGGATTTCCTCAGCCGCAGCGACTTCACAGCAAAATCTCTGGGTCACCGTGGGGCACAGTGAGTCTGTGGGTCAGCGAAAGTGGCCAGCATAAAAGTATGCAACAAATTTTTGACTAAAAAAAATTTGGGGGTCGGTTTTCGGTTTTTTTAAAAAGCGAATATCTCGCAAGCCGCTGGACCGATTTTGAAACGGATGGTCTCTACAGATGCTGCTCAGCGTTATTCTTCATATGAGGTCCTTTGCGCGGTCCTAGCTCATGTCCTTCGTCCGTAATCGCCAA
>JBAMCP010000619.1:0-42050 GCA_037075105.1 Lissocephala sabroskyi | reverse complement strand
AGCTTAAGGGTTTATGGGCTCCTGCGATGAGCCAAAATGTTAAAGAAACTTTCCAACGAATTTAAAAGTATAAAAATATTTTGGAAATCGGCAGGCAACTTGGCCGCTAAAAGATTGTAGTTGACTTCAAAAATATAATTTCCTGGGCTTCTCTTATTATTTTTCTCGATTAAAACAATTTTATAAATGGTTTTGGGGAAATGATGGGCTCCTGCGATAAGCCAAAAGCTTAAGGGATCATTCAGAATTCTCAGTTGAATTTAAAGTATACAAATAATTAGGAAATTGTCAGTCAACGATGACTGAGCCGCCAAACAGTTGCAGTTGGCTTCACAAATATAATTTCCTGGGCTTCTCTTTATTTTTCTCGATTTTAACAATTTTGAGAGTTAAAGGAAGTTTCAGAATTCTCAGTTAAATTTTTAAGTATACGAACATTTGGGAAATTGTCAGTCAACGATGACTGAGCCGCCAAACGTTAGCAATTTGCTTCACAAATATAATTTCCTGGGCTTCTCTTTATTTTTCCCGATATCAAAACCTTTTTATATGATTTTAGGGAATTTATGGACTCCAAGAACTAAAATTAATACCCACAAAATGATTTTTGACTAAATTCTGAGTGTTCCTTTAAATAACTAAAAAGCTTATAACTTTCAGGACTAAAGCGACTTTATTTCAGGCTTAAAATGCATGAAATCTTCAGGGATCTGAGCTGTGAATTAAAAAAAAAATACTTAAATTGTTTAGTAATTTTTTGCTTCAAATTTTTTCCACTCTAAATTCCCAAACTAAGCTGAAGTGGAAGTAAAAAAGAAACTCCTGTTCTTTTATATTTTCTGTATATTTTTTTAAAGTCATTTTAAGCGACTTTATTTCAGGCTTAAAATGCATGAAATCTTCAGGGATCTAAGCTGTGAATTAAAAAAAAAATACTTCAATTGTTTAGTAATTATGTGCTTTAAATTTTCTCCACTATAAATTCCCAAACTAAGCTGAAGTGAAAGCAGAAAAGAAACTCCTGTTCTTTTAAATTTTCTGTATATTTTTTTTAAGTCCTTTTAAGCGACTTTATTTGAGGCTCAAAATGCATGAAATCTTGAGGGATCTAAGCTGTGAGTTGAAGCAATTTACTTCAATTTTTAAAGATTTTGAGCTTAAAATTTTCTCTACTCTAAATTCCCAAACTAAGCTGAAGTGAAAGTAGAAAAGAATCTGTATATTTTTTTAAGTCCTTTTAAGCGACTTTATTTCAGGCTTAAAATGCATGAACTCTTGAGGGATCTGAGCTGTGAATTGAAACAATTTACTTCAATTTTTAAAGACTTTGAGCTTCAAATTTTTTCCACTCTAAATTCACAAACTAAGCTGAAGTGAAAGTAGAAAAGAAACTCCTGTTCTTTTAAATTTTTCTGTATATTTTTTTTAAAGTCCTCATAAAGTTTAGTCAGCGACAAAAGCGCCATAAATTGTTGTAATAATTTCTGGGTTGTTTGTGCAGTGGGTTGGATTTTTCTTTTGGTAATTAAATTAAAATCAAATAAATCTAAAGAACCTCTAAAAATCTACCCACTCGAAGCACCCTCGACACACACACACACACGCACAACAACTAGCCATAAATGTAAATTTCATCCAGGCAGCCACGCGCCCGAAAAGTCGTAAAATTTATTTCTATTTAAATTAAAACCCGATCCCAACACGGAATCCTTTTGCCTGCCCACCGCCAGCGCCGTAGGTGTTGTGGCGGAAGCGATAAATAAAAAAAAAATAACAACAACAACAAGACGAGACCCGAAAAACGGCTGACCGTCCGGCGGTTTTATAGAGTAAAGGAGAAGTCGTCGTGGCTTCGCTTTGCTTCGGTTGCATAATAAATGCTAATAAACCTTTACGATGATGGGACCATCAGGACCCGGTGGACGGCAAAAGGAGCGCTGGGGTTTGAAGAAATGAAAAAAAAAAAAACGCACACGGAAATTTCGCATATGCATATTCATGTGGGGTGTGCATGTGTGTGTGTGGGGAAGTTTTTAGTGTCCGTCTGTCCAGCTGTCCGTCTTGCTGTCTGTTTGTTGGGGGCACGAAAAAGTTAAACAACACGAAATTCCATTAAGCGAATGGATTGCCATTCATAACTGTCGCCTCCCCCAGCAGCCCCCCCGACACGCACAACAAGACGCTGGGCAAGGGTGTATGTCTGTCTGTCTGTGTGTGTGTGGGTGTGTGGTGTTTGCTTTTTGGCATAAAGGTGACCAGACTCTGTGATATGTCATTTATTTTCAACGCAGGGTGCGCCCGCCATTTGTAAACTCAACCGGAAAATTGCTTTTCTCGGCGCGTAGCACACACGCACACACACACACTCGCGAACAACGACGACCGCTGTGTGGGTGTGGGTGTGAGTGTGTTGGTTGTTTTTGCTTTTGTTTTTGACTTATGGTCGGTTTCGGGTCCCTCCGTTGGCCTTTTATTTCCCGAAGTCCTTCGCTTTGGCGATTCCGTTTTTTTCCCGCGCGCGTGAGTTTTCTTCTAATGGCCGCTGGCAAATGCAACAACAACAACGGCAATAGATCCACCGGCATTTGGTGCATTGTTCTTTTCACCTGCTGACTGGATTTTAAGCTTTTTTCTGTTGGTAATTAAATTTCATTTCAACGCCGCGCCGCCACTGCCACTTAACTAATTTGGTGGCCGCTCGGCCATCAAGTTAATTGTTAATACAGCATAATTTTCATATTTTTTGAGCTGCCCCCCACACACAGACATGTTTGCTAGTGGCTCATAAAACCGAACGAGAGGAGCCCGGGCTGCCGGTGGGTCTACGTGATCTGCAGCAAAGTCTCATCATTCATATTACGTATACGCCGCGTGCGCAGCCAGCGCCAACTGCGCCCCACACACACACGGGGCACATGTGAGGCGCGCAAAACCGCTTACGTGCCAACTGTCAAAGGGGCAGCAAGTCGATGAGGGCGGCCAACGAGCTCGACGAGCTCCTGCCAGTGGCAGGCAGCCAAGCGGCAGTCGCTCTGTCTGCTTGTCGGCCGCTCGCTCGGGCAGTCAATAAATAAAGCGCACACATATTGATACACCGAAGAGGGAGACGGCCAGGGGGACTTCGATTTCTTAAAGCAGCCAGAGAAAAATCATGAGCACACGGAAACAAATAATAAATTCGTCAATTTAAGTCGAATTTATGAAAGCCCCAAACTTTGAGGTAGCTCCAAAATAAGCTAGAAGAGGCCAAGACAAAACTTCGGAAGCGCACACAGGAGAATTGGGGCATTTGAGAGGATCCTGTGTTTCATTTGAAACTCTTACGAAAAAAGCACTGAAGGTAATTCTCTAGTTCAGTTTCTTTGTCTTTAAATAATTTTGTGGTCTTATTACTTCTCAATTTGAATATTGGGAAAGACTACTGAGAAGAAGGAGCTGCCAGTTGGTCTGAAAATCTCTGCAGAAACCTTAGAGCCGATCCAACGATAATTGACCTGTAACAGATCCAATGTTCTTTAAGTTTTGGGTCTTCAAGGAAAGGCTTCTTGAAGTGAAAGAACTTCTCACAATAGAAGAAACTTAAAGTGAGAAAATGCTTTCCATTCTTCTAATTTTCTTGTGGGAAAAACTTTTGAGGGCTCAAACTAAATCTAAATTCCTTAAAGGTTTAACTGCTTGAATGAATTATTTATTTTCTTTTCGAACTCCCTTGCTTACTCGGCTTTCTTTGCTTTTTTTTACCGGCTTAAGCAGATTTTTGACGTTGTCTTTAATTTAAGTCTGGCCAACAATCACAGTTCCAAGCCTTGAAAAGTGTCTTTTCAGCTTTACTTTCTTCTTGGCGTCAAATGTTTAAAGCTGCTGATTCGTTTAATTTAAATTTTATAGGATAAAATTGATAGAATGAAGAATAATTGACACTCAAATTCACTCTTTGGCTTGGGGAAAATTAACGTCAGATTCGTTTATAATTTTATTTGACTTTGCTCAGTTTTTATTTTGGTTGGGCATCGGAATCAATTGAAAATAGATTTAATATCCGTGGATTGAAGTCTCATTGAATCGTTTAAGTCTCCTTCAAAAATACATTCTAAATTTGATTGTTCTGCGGGTATTTCAATTTCTTGTAAGTACAAAAATCTCAAAAGCAATGCGCTCCTTTATTATTTTAAAGATCAAATATTCTAAGAAGCTCCGTTAAGTTCTCCTTTCAGCCTAGGACAATAGCAGAAAGAATAGATCTTTTAAATTGAAACTTAGTCGCTTTTTACTCATCGAATGAATTAGTATTTTACACCCTTTAGTCGCTTTTAAGCAAATAAATTTATGTTTCGAAAAAAAAAACAAATCTTTTCTAAGGCAAAAGCTATTTTAGGAACCAGTAAAGAATCAGAATTGGGGACATTGTCTGGATAAGCAATAATATCAAAACTCTGCAGCAGTCCTTCTATATTCAAATATATTTAGAGAATAAGAAGCCCAAAGATTCTTAAAAACCTGTCCATTCAGATAACCAAAACTAATACAAAAGGCATAACAATTTTTAATCCTGGTTCTTGTGGGTGGGCGATTTTGTTGGGCTGGGCAAAGCACATTTCAACCAATTTGTGGATCGGGTAAATAAAATAAAGTTGGCTAAAAATTGTAGGATTTCTTCAACCATTAAACAAATTGGAGCATAGCCATCGTTTTGTGGGAAAAATTTCTCGTCTCTTGGGTCGTACGATCAGCAAACAGAGTTCTCTTTTTAGTGATACCAAATCTTTGAATTTGTCAATATGAAATGCAATTTCAGCGACCTCACCTCGCTTCAGGCCTCAAGCCTAACTAAATCCAATATATTCCGGGTTCTTTTCGAAGACCACATCAAGCCAATAGAGCGTCAATAAATAAATGAATTTCTTTTATCCAAATGATAGCGCGTTTTTGCCGCTTGCATTTGAGAGGGGGAAAAAAATCGATAATTAAAATTCACAACAAAATTCAAAACAAATGGCAATCGGCGACGAGAAACCCGACAAACACCAAAAAGCGATGACAATAAAACAAATCACATCGTGCCCTTGACTTTCATACATCAAACTGCCGGCAGGGCAACACCAACAACCACACGAACCCAAAATTAAATAAAAATCAAAACAAAAAAACAAAAAACCTTTGGAGCGACGGTCGCGGCCGCCACGAGCTGAGCTGACGAAGCCGCCGAAGCCAATAAAGTCGAAGGTCATTTGCTGCGTACATTTGGGTATTTTTATTTATATTTTTTCGAAACCTCCCCACGGCCCAGAAGCTGAAGAAGCCGACGGGTGCGTACGGCTGTTGGCCAATTCCCTTTGCGGTTGCCAAGCGTGTCAATCACTCGATTTGACCAAAAACTCAAACCGGCAGATTTATTGGCATCACCAACAGGTGGTAATTGAATGGCCGAGGGTCAGCCAGTGAACGTTTGATGGCCGCGCCGAGCCTCTTCTAATTTGCTGCTGGCCAAGTTAATTGGGGAGCCCGGCTCTCGGCTGGTTTCTGGCCGTTGCATAAGCTGCAGTGAAACAAGGCAAACACGTCAATTTCGTCTTTGCAATTTGGGTCAGCGTCATAATTCGCAGGCCAGTGCGCCGGCGCAGCCTCGCTGTGTGCAACTCTGCGGGGCTGCAGTTGAATTGAAAGCCAAACGAAGCCAAGCGAAAAAAAAAACACAAACCGACGACGAATTTCAGTCGGACTTTTGGTGAGAAATTTTCGATTCGCACATTCGAAATTTCGTAAACTGTTTCAAGGCCGTTCGGCTGCCTAGCTGAGAGTTTGTTTGTCTTCAAGGGCGTTGGCAGTTCACTTATCTCCAAATGACCACACCCACGTTTGAATAATTCAAATTCCAGCCGAGATAAGGAAATTTGATTCACTCACCTTTTGCCACTTTCAAAACGGCAAGGATGCTTTAATAATCCACAAATGCACAGAACACGCACAGGAAAAAAAATGTATAAAAAAATATCAATATATTTATTTTTTTGTCGGGGGGAAAACTCCCAAGAAAACGAGACGCGTGTGGAAGACTCCGCGACCGAGTCGACTCTACGACCGCGTCGATTTCGTGTGGCCCGCAGACCGCCAACTGCACCGCCAGCAGCGGCGGTGGCGCCGTCACAGCGACGTGACTGCGGCCCGACCGCTTGTAAACACACAGCCAGCCGCCCCAACGGCACACGCTGCAAATGCTGCGAGTGAGTTTCATATTTACTGGTTAATTTTGTTGCTGACCAACCGACCAACCGACCGACTGGCTGGCTGGCTGGTTGGCCATTGCATAATTCCGGCCAGCAGTGTAATGAATATTTTACACACGACCAGGCAGGGCAGTGAGTCGGCCTGGTCAGATGGCTGGGAGGCGGCGGTGCGACCGTTTAGCGGAGTTGTTGCTCGGGGCAGTCGAGTTCATCGGCGAGCATCGGACACCTTGACATTTTTGTTGTTTCATTTTGTGTATTTTGGTGTTGAGGGGAGCGAGATGTGGAAATCTTATTGTCATCAAAGTCCGGAGCATAAAGCTCAAAGTGTCGATTGTGTTGGTTGTTGGAATTTGTAAACAATTTTTGGGAAATCTTTTCAAATTGGATTTGCATTTCGAGTCTCCGATTTAAACAACAGCTTAAATTGATCAGAGAGTCGAGGGAAAAGCAAAAGAAAACTTTCCCAGCTTACAAGTTCTACAAGGAAGATTGAAAGTATTTTTAAAGGTTTTTCGGGACTCCAATTAAGAATTTTATGCTTTAAAATAGAGTGCAGTGAATTTTGGGGAAACGAATGTTCCTTCGGGGATTAAAAGTAGCTCATCTTTTCCTCCACTTTGGAAACAATAATCGATTTTTCTCTGAATCTGGCTTGGGAACTTTCGAAGTGACCGCGGCCAAGTTTATCGATTAATGTTTGTATTATATGAATGACCGACATTCTCATTTAATACTCAATTGAATAAATAAACCAAAAGAACTTAACTGTGACTGGAACCGATTGTCGATAGCCTGAGCTTCATTGATCCAATCGAAGTAGGCTGCTGTTAGCAGTAGAAATTCACTCCTGTCAATTGATTTCCTCCCCAAAAATCATTCAAGTTTGTGAGGCGTACGAGAAAGGACTAACAAAAAACAAAAAACTCAGTCCCAGTCTCCTGGCAGGTAAATTTTTGTGATTCGTGTAGTTTGTAATTTAAAAGTGAAGAAACTTTTCATTAGCCATGGCAAGTAAATTGGCCTTCGAGCCAGACCCGTCGAGTGATGATGAGCTCGACGGTGGCTTCAAATTGAGTCGCATGTTAAGCTTCTTATCTGAGGCACACGACTCTTCTTCAGATGGAGAAGACTCGGATGGTTCCACTGATTCGGATGACTCAAGCAAAACTATCATCGATACGAAAACGGATGATGTGTACACCGCGGCAAAAGCCCTGCTGGCCGATTGGCGTCGTTTACATCCAAAGCAAAGCCCCAAAATCGATAAAAAGTCATCGCCAATTAATGACCAAGGCGACAAGGATTTCGCTAAGAGCTCTAAAAACCCGTTTGATTATGAGTTGCCCCCAGACATTGCCATTCCCTCGGAAGATCCGTGGGCATTCCAGTCCACCCCCTCTGACACTTTGCCGGTGAATATTTTCGTCGACGGGGTCGGAGTGCGTATGGAATTCAAGCACTTGGGATACTTTCTCAACAAGCCCGGGTCCGAGTTCGCTTTCGAAGGAGGTCGCGGCTCAAAAGTAACTGAGATAATAGAGGACCCTCCAGATGTCCCAAAGACTTAAAAACCGACACTCTTAAAACCCCCAATCAATTCCTGCACACATCTAAACAGCCGGAAGAGGTTACACAGTACACTGGAGATTTTAGGCCGTCAACCCAGAAGAACACACAAAACACACAAATCCTGTTTCTATACACACTCCACACATTGTAGTTTGTAGAATTGTTTGAGGATATTCGTCCGACACAGAAGTACACACGCAAACAGAAACAAATCAAGTGGAGCAAATTTGTTTCATATTCACCCTGCAAAATTTTGATATGAGTGAAATGAAATAATAAAGGATCAGCAAATTGAAGCATTTCAATCATTTCTACTTATTATTGAATTATAATTGGTTGGCTCTTTATATCGATGGAAACTTCGAAATAAATCAATTGCCAGAATCGGGACTGCCGAGATTGCTTATAAGAAAAGCGCAAGAGCTGCCGAATCTGCTCGCTTTATGTAAAACAGTTTGGTTGTCCAAAATCTACAACCGAATCTTTTACGAAAGAGCAAAGTTTATAAATTTGGGGAAGCTCTTTGATCTCTCCTTCAATTGTTTTCAAAAAGAGCACAATTTTAAATGTTTAAGTGGTTGGATTTTAAACAGAGCAAGATCATTGATTTTATTCTTGGTTTATATGCAGCAGAATTTGTATCATTAGGAATTTCTGATTCATCTGCTTATTTTATTATTCTTATTTAATTTTCCCATTAATATCTGCAGGAAGTTTAATTCCTAAGATTTTCTGAGAACATTTTCTCTCACTGCGTCTTTTTTCCATCATTCCTTTGGAATCTTTAATTCTTTTCTTTCACATCTCATTCTTTAATTGTTTAAGAGGTCTTCAAATAGCCGAGAATAGGAATACAGTCAACCAAAGTGATAACCATAATATTAAAGTTCCAGATTCCTTGCTGCCGCAGCTGTTCCGCTGGGAATATTTGAAATATATTCGTTTTTTTATTTAAACCTTTTAAAAAATATCTTCTTCATTGCATTTAATCTTCCTTGTGCATTTCTGTGTAGCGAAGATGCTTTTAGCGTTTTCCTTGACCTTTTAGGATTTTATATACTGTCGAATATGAACCCTTTGTCAATGGATTATGTTTTGAAGTCAGCGAGCTTCCTGTGAAGTGATTAAAACTTCAGAAATAAATGCAAAACTATCAAATCAAAAGCCGGCAAAACTCTTTGTCTGTCTGGCCCAATGTCGTGGGGCTTCTTGGCAATTAAAACGCATAAAATAAAAATAACAACAATTACAATGATCAAAAATTCGCGGTTGTGGGGCCAACATAAAGGCGACCCGGCCAACCGCCACCCAGCTGCCGCCAGCGCTTGTCCCGGTGTCTGGGGAAAGAAAGCAAAACGCGTAGACAATTTTTTTCTCCATTATTTATGCAATAATCGCACTAATTGAAACGGTTTTTTCGGACCGGCGAACAAGTTCAGCTGACAGAAATCGACCGACCCGCGCCCTGTCCCTGCAGCGGTTTGTTGTTTGCCTTTGTTTATTTTTTTTTCTTGCTCAGTGAGCGAATTTGGCGCGCTTTACTTTTGCCGCCTGGCCAACAAAACGATAGAAATTTGTATAAAATTTGGGCGAGTTTCTCTATTGCGCCGTGTGGCGTTGGTTTTGGTCGTTTTAAACGCTTAAAGCGCCAAAAATTTAAACGAATTTCTCAGAGTACAAATATTTTTATATGCAATTTAAAATTGCTTATCAATTTTGTATGGTTCTTTTTTTATTGTTTTCCTTTTTAATTTTTGTTGGTGCGTGTGTATAAATTTTGATTATTTTGCACAGCCGGCGGATGTCGAGTCCATACAGATTAAATAGAGAATTTTAAATGCAAATCAAATAAAATTTTCCCCACTCAACAAAAACAACAAGCGAATGAAAGGAAAAAGATCGTCGAAAATCCAAAACAAACAAAGCCTAAACAACTGAAATCTGCCTCTCTGTTGTCCCCCTAAATATCCATAAATGCACTGCATTTAAGGCTTTAACAATAAATAAATAAAATCGGTGTTAAAAATGGCAGCACACAAACAGCCCCGCCGCTCCCGCTGCCGTTGCCGTTGCCGATCCGGTGACAAGGACGAAGCTCAGCAAATTGCAAGACAGATAAAATTCGAAAAATGGCACAAACGCACATATTTCGCAATATATACAAATCTACATAAATACGGCATAAAGCCAATGTAATTAAGTTCGTTGTGTGTAAACAATAAATTTTTATTTAATTAAAATATTGAAAATAAAAGTAAAGCAGGCAAAAATCCACAGACCCCCAACCATTCCCATTCCCATTCAATTCGGTCTGCGAGGGCGGCAATCAGAACAACCCACCCACAATTCCCGTACGGCAAAGTAAAGCGGCACATTTGCAGATAAACTTTTAACGTATTAAATGCAAAAATACCAACACAGCTCCGCCAAAAAAAAATACCAACCGAAAGCAACAAACAGTCGGCCCACCCAGTGGCAAATTTAAGTTGACAAATTCATAATTGCTTTCTTTTAACCCTTGAATGGGATAAGACGAACAAACTGCCGACATCGTCTACATTTTGATTGAAAGTTAAGTGATCAGCTGAAGAAAAGATCTTTTATCTTTAGAAAAGGAAAAGGCTTTTCTTGGCAGCCTAACAAAGTCCAAAAGTTCAAGGGCCTTGGGTTTCTGGGCAAATTTCATCAGAATATTCGTAGGTTTTTTAAGTTTTGGGTCCAGGTCCTCAAAAAGCTTCAGATGAGATTCAGAAAAGAAATTAATGGTATACATAAACTTAGATGGTGGAAAACCATAAATCAGGCTATTCCAGAATTTTTAGCCATAGCAAAGACATCAAAAGGTTTCCTTTAAGCTTTCAGCTGAGATCCATCGGCTTTAAATTAAAGGCTTCTTGGAGATTTTATAGTTAAAAAAGAATATAGGAAGTTAAAGCTATTTATTTAGAGAGTGAGAAGCCATGAACCATTGACCGAGGGACAAATTTGAATTATTATTTTAAATACAAATTGGCTTCAATGGCAGGGGTTTTTTTCTGATTTATTATTAGTATTGTCCTCCTGGCCCTGCATGGAGAGTCAGAAATACTTAGAAGCACTTGGATCCCTAAACATTTAACCGTGACATCCTCTAATCGGTAGACTTGCCAAGATTTGTAGCCGCACTCAAAAAAAAAAACCTAAATCTACTTGAAATTAGAAAAGATGCAATTTTTCTAGGACCCTTACTTTCATTTATTGCTTGTATCTCAAAAATTCTTAAATTTGCTGGCATAGAAAAGAATTTTTATGCTTAGGACCGCCTGATAAAATATAATCTTCAAATTCCATCGAATATTCCATACAAATCAAAAGACTTTTTACTTTTTATTTGAAGTACAGAATCATGATCCTTTAATTCTCCTTAAAGTAGGTAAAAGTATTGATTTAAATGTATCAATATTTGTCCATTTCAATAATAAGTCGATCTAAAAATATTATTTGTAAAAGTTTATAAGAGTTTCCATATAATTTTTATTCTCTTTGTTGAACTTCTTCTAATATTTTTCCCTTCTTTGAAATGTTTAAATATTAACAAGTTTTAGGAACGCTTCTTGTTCTGTTTATTGATAAATTCCAAAGTGCTTCTTCTCACTACTAAGCCCAAAATATTCTAGTCTTTCAATTTAATTCATTTGATAATGAAAAAACTTCCACTTTATTTAAAATGTGGAGCAGTTTGCTTGGCTTGTTGGCGCTCGTAATAATTAAATTATGAGTGCACCGTTTTCCTACAGGGATTCGTTTCTGTTGGGAACTTTCGTTTTGTTCTCTCCAATGTCCCCCAATTCATTGCCGCCAGCCCCAGCTCATCCACATGGGCATTCCCTTCGAATTGTTGGCGCATTTGCATGCGAGGAGTGCAATTGTGTTTTCCGGGGGCCAGTCGGCGGTGCCGGCAAAAAAGTAAGAGCTCTCTCTCCTCTCTCTCTGGCCAGCCGGCCACCTTTTATTGTTGCCATTTTGTTATTGTTGCTGTGTTTGTTTCTTTTCTCCAGTTTTTTATGTCTGCGTGCGCCGGGGATCTTTTTATATAATCCCCTCTGTCCACTGCCCCGCCTCTGGCTGATGGGGGCGGCAGTAAATGAAATATGCATAACGTAATATGCAGCTGGTTGGGGGGGTTGGGCTTTGGTATTTGCCGAAGTATTTCGTCCGTGAAGCCAAAGTCCCACTATTTTGGGCCGCATTTCAAAAATATTAATTCGGAAACATTTCAATTTCAACGATACAAAAAGACCCTCCCCTCCCACCGAGTGGCGAGCCCATTTTCCTTGAATTGGTCAATGGGCGGGTCGGTTGGTTGATTCTGTGGCTTGTGCCAATTTCAGGCTGCTGAAGTTTTCTCGTCTCGTTTTTTTTCTGTTGTTTTTGTTTTTTACTGGTGGACTTGGGAAAATTTCATGTGTGTGTTTCAATTTCTTTTTTCGATGTGTCTCTGGGAAATTGTGAATGCATGCAAATTGAAAGGCAACTCAAAAGTTGAGCCAGTCCAGTGGGCCTCAGCGGGGGTATAGGCGTGTTGCACGGCAAAAATATGTTTCATTTCGTTTCGTTCGCTTAGAAGTTGCCGAAATTTGCATTTAATTGTGCCAAAAAAAAATTCATATGTATACGAAATATAAAAACACACACAAACAAGCCAGGCAACTTTGTCATGGAAATGCCAACGCCGTCGCCAGGATTACTGCAGAGAGGGCGGCCGTCCTGATGGCTTGATGATTGCATGTAACAGCATTTTAATTTCCATGCAGCCAGTTGACAGCAATTGCAGCAATTACTCCACCAGCAACAAGCAACGGCAACGGCAACCAAGACGGGGTTTCTGCTGAATCTCTAAGCGGCGTGCTAAATGCCCGTGGGCCGAGCTCAACATTTTGGGCAAACTACCCAAATTAATTGAAAATATTTAGCATATTTTGGTTAGTTTTTTTTTTGCGTGCGCCTGGAGCCACTGAAGTTGCATGCTTTTCGGCGCACGCATATTCGCGCTGGGCGGGTGAGCATTGCATAAATTTGGTTGCCTACTTTTTGGGGCACCACTGAATCTGCAATTTAAATTGCATTCGCAATGTTCGGTTTATTCATCGACCAACGAGACTTCTTCAAAATTAAATTAAAATTCTCCGAGAAGTTTTTCTTCCTCGGCCTGCAGCTGGCGCCTGGAAATCCTTGGCCACCTGTTGCTTCTTTCCGCAACAGGCCAATTTCCAGAGAGCGGTTCTCTTGCTGGAAATTCACCAGAGCCGAATTCCCCACGCTGCGCCAAAGGACCAAGTCGCTGGTAGGACAAAGGCCCCCGTCGTTTAGTGCGCAACGAACTGTCGTGCTGGACGGGAGGCATTCGCTGGGTCGCCTGGTTCTCTGAATTTCCGTTTTTGCCTTCATTTGCATGGCGAGTCGGCTGGGCTCGTCTTTTTGCTCGCTTATCGAATAGCAATGAAAATATAATTTTACTGCTCCACTGAAAAAGATTCGCTTGGGCAAGTCAAGCAAGAAACCGAATCTGCCAAACGACATAAAAAATTGGCAAGAAAAATATCCGGACAACTTTGTGGGACAGCAAATGGCGAATGCTGGGGGGGAATGCGGCTAATGCGAACGCTGGCCAGAGGACGGGGGAACTATAAAAATGATGGGTACGGTGATTTGAGCGAAAAACAAAAAATTTAATTTCACGCTTTGTAAATTTGTTTTCCCCGACTGACGCCCCCCAAAAAAGTAAATTGATAGTGGCGTCAAAAATGAAATTTGAATATTCAACGCACAGAAAATAAAGTATTTGTGGTGGGAGAAACTAGAAACATTTCGATTGCAACAACGGGACAAATTGAAAGTGAGATTCTCGCATTGTTTAGGCCAAATTGAAAGCTTGGTTTTTCCTTCGGTTCCATTAAGCAAAATGGAAAGCCCCAGGAATCTTTTGAGGTCGAGAGGAAAACCAAAATTGAAAGTTTCATTGACTAAGCCGCATCAGGCCCAACGGGAAATTGTAAAGGAAAGCAAGTTTAATTCTTTTTGAAACCTCAAGAACAGCATTTTGAATTTGGGTTTTTTGGTTTCAATGTTAAAATTAAAACGAAAATGATTTTATTGGGCATAAATTCAATTTTTTTTATAGTTTACAAGAGAAACAGATTTCCTATTATATTTTTGTTTTCAAATTAGAAATAATTTGATATATTTTAATGAGGAAAGATTGAATAGAGGAATTTAAAGGAACATTTTAAAAATGAAACTTTGCTAATTTTAATAATATTCTCAAAGTGGTCAAATGATTGAGATAATTGAAATTCTTCTTTCAATTTTTATAAAGTGTTACATAAAAAACCCCAAAATTTAAACCTCAATCCGTTAACTTTAATGAGTCAAAAAGAATTTAGCTGAAGGCCGAGAGGAAAAGTTTTGCAAGCGATTTGTCGCCAGCTCCGCCTTTTCAATCAATTCGAATTTCGCTGCGCTGAGGGAATTTCCAATGGCTTACAAAATCTGCATGTTCGGCTTTGACGGGCCCTATAAAAATTTCACTTATGCCTAAGCATGCAAAGTGGAAACTATGAAAATGCCAAAATTACCTACCGAACGGCCCACGCCCCCCGGTGAAAACCCGAAACGCGACTTCGGCATGAAAGTGAAAGAATAAGGGGAAAAAAAACAAGAAAAACAACGCCGCCGTTTGCTTTGTGAAAGTGAAACTATTTATTTTATTTATGAAAGGAGAAAGGCGAAAGCGAACAAGGATACAGGCCCTTGGCAGGGCCCAAGGGGGGTCAGTTGAGTCGTCAGCTTTTTCGTTTAGTCGGTTAAGACGGCAGTTGGTCGCACTTAGGAAGCCGCGCGAGCGCCAAGTCAAAAAAATTGCCCAGGCTTATTACGACAAGCAAATTGCACCCACCCACACACAGACAGACACACCGACATCCCCCAGGAAGATGCTGCATACACAGAGATCCTAGCTACTTAGATCCGCCTCGCTCGTCCTTTCGGCTCAGTCATAAACAATGAAATTTGTTGCTCACTTTTATGAGTTTCCTTCCCATCGGCGTCCACCCGGGCGGTTGTTGGTTTGGCAAAGGGGGAAAGGGAAATCAGGGGGGGGGAGGGAGGATAAAGGGGTGTGTGTTCTATATGTGGCGGTGGGCGGGGCAGTGGCCTCATCCTGCCTCAATCCTTGAGTCGCCTTTTTAGCCCATTTTAGTGTCTTACAATTTTCCGCATTGTCTTCGCTTTTTTGTGTTTATCCGTTTCCGAGCCGCCCTTCCATCGTCCATCTGCCTGGCTGTCCGTCTGCCCGTCTGTTCGTTTGGCCACTTTCACGCCACTGTCATTGCTAAGCTTAAGTTGTTGGGCCATTTTTGTTGTTGCCACTACAGCTGTCGTCGTTGTCGTTGTCGTTTTCGTTGCTTTTGTTGTTGTTGGCTTTGTTGCATGCCTCGTGTGCCAGCCTGTGTGTGTGAGTGTTGCTTGGTTAAAAGCATCTTAGTGCGGCTGGCAGGCTGGCAGGCGAGAAAGCAAAAAGCACATCAACACACACACACACGCTGCCAGTTGAGAGCGACAAATACCCACACATGTCTAACAAGTTGGGGGCATAGTCAATTTGCACAGTGGGTCGAAATTTAGCAAAAATTTTAAATTTCATCAGGCAATTTAAATGATATTAATTTAATTATCTGCAACTTTAATGGCGGGAGAGATTCAAATCAAAGACGTTTAAAAGCGTTGAAGATTTTTATCAATTTGTAGGAATCTTCTTACTTTGAAGTCTTTAATTGAGAGAAGATTGTAAGTTAAAAAATAAAAAGCAGCGGCTGAAAAACATTAAGCTAAGAAATTAAATTAAACATTTAAAATGTGTTTCGTTTTAAAAAAGGAGTTCGTCCATTGAAAGACGCTGACTGAAATTACTTGAATTGAAAGCAGCGATCTTCGGGCTCTTTGCAGGAAAAGTTGATAAGGAAGCCCGAACTTCGAAGCCGTTTAAATTAGCAAGAATTCTTCTTATTTTTTCCTTTAATAGAAATGGCTTTCTCGCCGCTTGTTTTTAAGCCAATGATTAAATATATTTCATTGAAAGCAACAAATGGAAAGCAGAAAACTAAAATTAAAAATTGTAGCGAAAAATCAACAGTCTTTCAATCTTTTAAGACAAATTCTAAAGATATTTTGATTGTATGATTGAATATCTGTGAATTTGACTAGAGGCCGATCAATTAAATTTCAAAATTGAGCCTTTTAATTTAAAGATGCAAGAAGAAGGCCTTCGATTTAATGGTTTTTATTGAAAGCAAATAATTAAAATCCACTAAGCTATCAACTCTTTGAAACTTAAGAAGAACCAAAGATCTCAGCTTCGAATTAAAAGAAATTAAAACGACTGACGGACTAAACAAGCTCTCCTGGGATCCTAGATGGTCCTAAGATTCAAATAATTATTGTAATTCTTCGCCAACAAGTGGAAAATTGAACTTATGCCAGTTGCAGGTGAAAGACAGACGAATTTATTTCGTTCATCCTCGTCGTGTCCTGTAGCTTTCGTTTGTTCTTCGCTTTCCGCTTGTGGCGCTTCTTTGCCACACTGTGGAATGGCTTAGGTGCCCGTCTTGGCCGTCTCGTTGCCACTGCCTCTTTGGCCGCATAAAAGTTGCCGGTTTATGGGAAGCGCATCAGGCGATGGCTACGCCGACCCCAAACCATCGCCAGCCATTGGAAATTCGCTCCGCCTTTGATGCTGCGAATGTCGCCAGCCACCCGCAGTCGCCGGCTGTCCGTCCAGCGAGTGTTCTGCTTTAGCTTCTACTTTTTTTGTTTTGCCACTCGGATGTTGGCCATAATCTGCTCTTGCGTTAGTTTATTGCTAGTCATTTGTTAGCCAAAGCGACGCCGTTGCTGCCGCCTTAGCCGTCCGCCCGGCCAGTCTTCTTGTTGCCTGCACAAAGTTTATGTTGCGTTTTACTTAAAAGTTATTAACTAAATTGTATGAAAAAGGACCGCACTATGGCGAGTGCAAGTGGAAATTGTAGGCCACTGGCTTTTGTCTTAGCGGCTTCAACAAAAAAAACACACAAAACTTAATCACTTTGATGGCAGTGCAAACGAGCAGTCAACTCGCCGCGCATCGGCCTTGGGCCGCCTGCCTGCAATCTGATATTTTAGTGTCATTAAAAAACAGTCGCCCGGGAAACTCGAATCTCAAAGCGGACAAAGCGTTTGCCTTGGCTTCTGCCTGGACTCGGCCAGGCCTGCGGTCTCTGCCCGCCGCACAGATGTTTGCTCTTAGTGAAAATTGCATTTGGAATATGAGTGCACTGGGCAGCGCGGCGCAGACAGCAAGACAACAATGACGTTTAATATTTCATCTTTCATGCTCATTTGCACTTGTGCTCTCCGAGGCGCCACTTCAGGTTGAGCAACAAAAGAGTCTCGATCTCAAGAAATGACTTTGCCTGTGGCACCTGCTGCGAATTATTCACCGCCCTCGGGTTGAGTAATGCGGCGTCCATGCAACCGGACAAGGGACTGCCATCGTCCTCCCAACGCCCCCCGGGGGCTATTACCCAGCACCGGAAGCATTTCGATGTGTTTATGTGGCTGGCCAGGCAACTGCCAGCCGGGCGGCCAGCCGGCCAGCCAGCCCAGCAACTAAAATGTTTCCGTTATTAAGCCAAAGAAAACACTTAACTTTTGCCCAACCGACCTGAGCCCGAGGCGGCCTGGCTGGTGGCCGGTTGGCTCCTTCCTCTCTTCGCTGTTGTTGCATAAAATTTTTTTTTTTTTTTTTTTAAGTAAACGCGTTAATTTGGTGTGGATTTCTCTGGCCCTCCCAGTTCTTCAAGGTGTTTGCGCTAAACGTTTGCGTGTCTTGCGGTTTTCCACCAAACAACTTCAAAGTGAGGCCCTGGGGGACATTCCCAACCCGCAGCCCGGAAGATTTAGTGTTACGAAAATCTCTGTACTTATTAAATGATCTAATGGGAGACATTTCATATATTTAAATAATTAAAATGGGCTTGCATTCTGATTGAATTAGAGTGGAACTTTAAATTCTCACTGGTTTGATAGTCGATTCAATTATCAATTCATGTGCTAAATTTTCTTCTTTCCGTCATCTTTAGGCCTTAGTTTGGAATTAAGTTAAAGACATCAAATTGATCTGTAGGATCTCCGTGTCCTCTAAAATTGATAAATGAAGCTACTTCGGCTTGTGCTCCAAGCTTTGTTGAATTGACTCAAGTCAAGCAAAGGATTTATCTTTTGAAGTTGTGTGCTTCTTGGACCAAAAATTCAAAGAGTTTGAAGGTTTCGACTAACAAATCAACAATCTTTTAGCAGGAGGAATACAAAAGAAGCCTGGGAGGTGAAGAAAGTTGAGCAGACATTCCTTTATGGTGCTTGTCCTTCAAATTCGGTTTCTTTCCAAATATAATTTCTTTACATTAAATTGATAAAAGAAAGCTTTAATAAATTCCTCGAACATACCAAACTGCTCAAAATAAATAGCAAAACTTCCGAAAAACTGCCAATGACTCGTGCCACAAATTTAAGGTTCCGCTTAAAGTAAACGAGAAAAAAATGCAAAAAAAATAGCAAATATCTTTGGCAAGAAGTAAATTTGCCAGGTGGACCTCAAAAATATGAATTTGCCTTTCGAAATGAACACCAAATGAATTCCACAAAATAATCTAAAAACCAGCAAGAATCTTTCGCAAACAGTCAATTTGCAAAAAAGCCGCAAATGCTCCGAACAAAATAAACCTTAAATGAACCAAAAAAATTTACTTCCCTTTAACGAATTCGAGCAGCTTCGATTGCAGGCGGAGGCCACCCAACTGCATGCATGGGCCTGCCGACCGTTTATGGCTGATTTTCAATCGAGTTGTGGCTTTTTTTCTTTATATTTTTAATAAACGTTAAACGGATTTTTAAATGCCCGTGCGGCAGGGCAAGGGAAGCTTCTAGTTTCAATTTTTTTGAGAGCTCCGCCCTCGGAACAACTTGTAAATATTTCCGTTCAATTTGGCAGCTGGCAGGTGGGCCCGCCGTGGCCATCACTTGGGTTGCATGTGAGGCTCTAAGGAGAACGGGGGGGCTGGGTTGGATCACTGGGAGTCGTTGACTTGCAACAAAGTTCACCCTGGCCCGGCCAATCGACCGGTGCGGGCAACACGGCGTATACGCAATTGCAAGAAACAACGTAAATTTTGCCAGTGCCAGGGCACTGCAGTTTTTACAGTTAATCGTAAAATAAAACGAAAACGAAAACAATAAACTGAACTCAACCGAACCAAAAACGAAACCGAACCAAACCAAACCAAACCGAACTGAACTGAAACTAAACCGAAGCGTAGGGGCAGCCAAACTGGAATTCAATTTTCGCATTGTAAAACATAATTTTCTACAACTTGACGGTCCCTTTCGGCCGGACAAGGAACGTGCTTGTGTGTGCGAAGCTCCTAAAAGGTAGTTAATATTTTGCCGAGTACACGGAGAAGCCTTCATTGTTGTTCCATTTTTAGTGGCCTGCCGTCGGCCAGTCCTGTAGGTGGAGGGCGGGGCGACTTGGTGCTTCCTGTTTTTTGTAGCTGTTTATGAAATTTATGACGTCGACTGCTGCCAACGCCAGGAGGACGCACCGGCATCGGCACCGACAAACGGACAGCGGCCCAGCTGTACAGCTGGACAGTTGGACAGCCGGGCCATCGACTTTTTGTTTTATTTCCCCCGGGTTGTTGGCAAGTCGTTCTGCGCGACGGCCAAGTGCTAAATTGTTTAATGTGTGTGCAAATTGTCAGACAGGGAACAGGCCAAGGCTGAAAATCGCCAGCCCCACCGATAATTGCATATTTTCGTAGGTCGCTTAAAAATCCACACAGATTTCTCTCATTTAGGAACTAAAATCTATTAAAAAGCTTAAGACACAAAATTCTCAACTACTCCAAACGGCGGCACCGCCAGCTTCGTTTCCACTGCCGCCGCCGCACCACCGCCGAGCGGGCCCCGCCAATTTGACGGAAACGCGGCTGCCGTTGCACATACGGCTTGTGGGGCTCCGTATTGAAGTAGAAGTTGCCCTCGATGAGCCGGCGCGAGTGGATGCCAAAGCGGGCCTTCCGATTCGTCGCACACTTGCCGGCCACAAAGTCGCGGTAGCTGCCGCATTGATAGCCCACAAAGGGAAAGTGCGGATTCATCGACTGCTTGAAGAAAATCGCAGCCGACGAGTGGCTGCAGGCTATGGGATCTGCAAAGGAAAACCCGAAAGTCAAGCAGGATTTTAAGCAGCCTTTGGGGCACTCACTGGTGTTCTGCATGTCCCGCAGGTTCATAAACATCATGCAGTTCCGCTGCGGGGCCTTGCCGCCGTTCGGATAGAAGTCGGCATGACCGCATTTTAAACTGGTGCCCAAAGTGCCGCCCGAGGTGTGAAGCACCTGCACGAACTGGGCATCGCTGGCATCCAGACGATACTTGGGCGAGACAGCTGCCGGCAAAGTGAACAACGGCCCTGCCGGATCCAATCCAATGATCTGCTCCACTTCACTGTCCAGCACGGCCCCCGCATGGCCGGCCGCATGGGCTCCCAGGCTGTAGCCGGCCAGAGTCACATTGCTGCGATGGAAGTAGCGAGGCCTCAGCTCTTCCAGGGCCATTATGATGCCGGCCACGGTTAGGCCCACATCGAAAATCGACATCGAAGCGGTCTTGTAGTCCATCTGCGAGAGGTGGCCCCAGTCCACCACGCACACATTGTAGTCGGCATCGAACAGGGTCCAGGCTTTGTGGGGAAAATGCGGGTATTATTTGGCTGGTTAGAGGCGGGCTGTGGGCCTTACTTTGCAGCAGTTCTTGGACCCAATCCTTGCTGCCCTGGTCGTTCCAGCCGTGCAGGAAAAGGGCCAATTTCTTCTGCGGATCCAGGCGGCGAAAGCCTCGCAAGTCGCCCAGTTGTAAATTGAAGTGCACTTCTTCGCCGAAGCCAATATCCGAACTGAAAGAGGATAAATCAGTGGTTAAAGAGTTTTCTGAGGGACAAAGCTTCACTGAGGACTTTTATTTGGTTGATCTCGCCTTTTTCACAAGAAGGTTTCTCTATTTTGCTTGCCAACACGATTATAATTTGGGGCAACTTGGGCTTGACAAAATTAAGAATCTTATTCTTATTTTTAGCACAGCTTAATTTGCATAAGTTTACGCGAAATCGATTTCCTAATCTTCTTCTTTTTGTCCCTTGTCTTCTTCCCAATTGCAGGGGTGTATTTTTTGAAGCGATCGATGGTTTTGATCACGAGAGTGCGCGGTTCATTAGAAATTCAAAAAATATCATGAATTGTTTTAGACCTGAATCTTATTCTTTCTCTTAAGAACTGCTTTATGTTTAGACAAATCCACTAAACCTATTCCAGAATGTCTGGGAGATTTCTGTTTAAGAATCCGACAGAATTCTTGGATCAACGACTTAAAAAGCGACCAAGCGACTGAGCGACGCTCGAACGATTCGTTGCCTTCTTTTTAAGCTTTCTTCAAATTTCGTTTCTTAACAAGCATTTCTTACTTTATTACTTGCTCTCAAGAATCATTTTTAAGATCTCTGGGATTTTTATGAGGTTCAATTCTGAACGTCTTTGAAAAATGTAAAAATAACAGGGCTGCCTGTTGTGGAAGATTTTTCTACCAAATTTCCATCAGTCTTCTAGTGTTTCGATTTCTTTTCCTGGGCGCCTTTTGTTTCTTTTTTTAAATTTACTTATCCTCTCGCAAAATGCCACAAATCAGCCTCAAGCATTTGTGCCTATTTACTTCCCGGGCTTCGCTGGACATTTAGTCCCCAAAGAAAGACATTCAAGGTAGACAGCCACCTTCCTTTCGACATTTAAGAGTCCTAGAAGCAGGGCTGACTCTCTACCTGTCTCTGTAACTCTCTCTCTCTCTCTGCTTATAATTTATTTCCTTTAGCTACAAATTTTAGTTGAAAAGCTTAGAAAACCTTCAACTCTAAGACAGTCACAGATTTTCTTTTTAATTTTCTCTAATGATCTCTAATTTGCTTGCCACGACATTCACACAATATCCTTGTCGGGTTTTTCGCTTCTATTCCTTAAGCCGCTTTATATTTTTGTAACTTCAGAAACTATTTTGATGGCTATCATGATTACTGATTAAATAAGGCAGCATATCTTTGGCTCATTTAAACTCCTTTACGGACTTACACTGTGCGGCACTCGAAAACGATGCCGTAGTTGAGGTGGGCCCGTTCCAGGCTGTTCCTTAGCATGGTCTCCTGCAGATAGCGGAAACTGTTTACCATCAGGCTCCATTTATGCAAATGAGCGTCGACGCCACGCCCCCGCATGCTGAGCAGCAGGCAAATGCCCAGGGCATAGGCCAAGGCATGTAAGCGTCTAGCGTTTGCCCCTGGCTGCTGACGTTGTTGCTGTTGCTGTTGTTGTTGGTGGTGGCGGTGGTGTGTTCGATTGTTATTGATGCATTTGGTGGTGTGGTTGTTGGTGGTGCTGCTGCCACGGCCTCCGCCCCGCCGCGCCTTGGCGCGCATGGGGGGCATGCAAAATGAAGCCAGCAACGCTCGCAAGACAACGCAACGAGAAAGACGACAAGTTGAGAGGAGAAAAAAATAAAAGCGCTACCGAACCGTAAAATGAAAACACTCGCGACCACAAAAACAATCGATAATTTATGCACTCGAACCACTCAAGAATTTCTGCTTTTGTTTTCCGCTGGCATTCCAAAATCCGCATCAAAAAAAAAGACAACTTAAAAAAATAAAAAAAAAAAACTCCACCAAGTCGAAGAATTCAGTTTCACGGTTCGGTTCCGTGGTCCGCTTTTGTTGCCCCGTGGCATGCTACTGAGATGAACAGACGCCGACCGCAGCGCCAACGTTCCCTACGGTCTTGTAATGATCGCCGGTCGGTCTCGGTCAACAGCGGCGTCGGCGCGCTCTGACCCTCCACAGATTTCGATGCTGGGCCCGCCTGCCTCTCGCCCAACAGCTGCGTTTGCACAAGTGAAAGTAACGGCGGCCAAGAAGCCGAGCCATCCACCGCCATCCAGCATCCGAGTGTATACACTTCCCCCTGATCTTGACATAGAAGACAAAGCCCCGAAAACAGCTGTTGATCGTTGAGTTGTGTAAATTGGGACCCCTCAAAGCAGTTGTTTAAACTCCAAGTTTACATCAATGAGCTCCTCATTTCTGTGGTCTTTTTGGGTAACAAGTTCTTGAAAGCCATGAAGGCTGTCGAAGTCTAGCTGAAGACCCAAGTTTATAGCGGTTCTTAGTTTAGAGATCACTAAAAATTTTCTCCCCGAAAAACCTCCCCAATTAACTGCTCTCGATTGGTTCCGAGGGCAAATCAGGTTCTTAAGGTTCTCTCAGAAATTCTCGTTTTCTTGCAGATCTTACAAGGCTTGATTGAATCAAAAATAACCTTAGTTTAAGTCCCAAAGCGAGTTTTTTAAAAATTACAACAATTTCGAGTTAAACTTCTTCTTCAGGGCGATTTCGGATTCCAAGAATTCCTTATTTTATTGTGGAAGCTGAAATAAAAATTAATCTCTTTATAATCCAATAACTTTCGGTATTTTTGGATCCCCAACAATACTCATTCAAATATCAAAGAATTTTTAATCTTTTCCTCAGAGTTTTAACTGCTTTTTCTAGCTCTGAAAGCCCAACCAACTGCAAATATTACAAATGCGGAGAGTTTGATTGTTCGATGGGCTTTGCTTCGTCAATGGATTCTATTTTACTTTTGTTGACGATAAGTCACATGAAACGAGTCATAAAATCTGTCAATTTAATGGGGAATGGATCATAAATTACTCACCTTACAAAAGTCAAAGAAAAGAAGCTTCAAGATTGCCCCCCGCTGCCGGTGAAACCGGGAGGGGAGAAAAAATGCTCGACGAGATCGTTGAGCTCGCTGACAATGAGCTTAAATGTTCGGTCCAGTCAATCGGTCAGTCTGTCATTCCAGCCAGTCAGTCACTCCAGTCAGTCGAGGCAGCAGCAGCCGCTTTCTAACCCACGATCAAAATATTTGGAGTGGAATGAAGCGAGAAATGCAAAGCCAAAGAAAGCAAAGTACAGCGATGAAGCGCTAATGATAGGCAGACCTGGTAGCCCAACGATCCCAAGATCACAGATTGCTAAGGCGGGAGTTGAGTATCTGAGATGAGTTGTAATTCTTCTCTGGAGATTTTCTCTATTTATTCGCTGGCGTGGGAAACGATGGGGAGCAGGAGAAGTTTGGAAAACCAAACAAGGAATTGTGTGTTATGGAAAAACCGATGGGAACTGAGGGGTAAATGAAAAAAGACCAATGGGTCAAGATCACAGATCCCAGATACAGTAATTCAGGCGAGGGAAGACAATTCTCATCTGAGCCTCAAAAAGAAATGCAAACAAGTAAGGAAATCAGGAATCGGACTAAGCCGATCTCAAGTGAAGCTTTGTAGAGGTGAATTCTTTTTGATTTTTAGATGATACAAAAGAAAAAGTCCTTAAACAATTACTCTGCGTATTTGAATTCCTCGCATTTCTACCTTTCAGCGAGAGAGATCAAAGAAGAATAGATAGACGCAGTTTGTTAGTAAACAAGCCTGGAAATATTCATTTTCTTTACTGGAAATCTTTTAAGAAATTCAGCAAATGCTTCTCTTTTCTTGATTTATTTTACACTCAAAGCTGAGCTGACTTCCAGTGCCAAAGATTAAGAGAAAAAGAAACCGGTGGGGAGATTAATCAATTCGCCACGTGATTCTTTGAAGAGCCAGCATGACTGGGGGCCTTTTGAGAGTACGTCGCTGAATCTTTGAAATATTTGCATAAATTAACACTGATAATGAAAACCACTCGAAAATTCAAATTGGCCGAATCGACACAGCCGACTTGTTGGCCCAGTTAGCAGCCGTTAGACGTGCAGCGGCAGCGGCAGCGGTTCGTCCCAAAAAGACGATTTCCGTTGGGCCTTTTACAAATTTAATTGCTGCACTTCCCCAACCGCCCAGGCCTACGCCCACAGTTCGCTCTCTTGTCATTAATATAAAGTACAACTTAATTGCTCCAGTAGCACGACCACAAAAGGCCTCACCAAGAATCGGGTTCTTTTCATTCTCAGTCGGCAATTGTTTGGAGCTGCCGGCTGCTTCTGCCTTTGCTTTTGCTCTTGCTGCCTGGGCCTGCCATTAAGGCATCATAATAATAACAATAATAATACACACACACACATGAGTGTAAGGGGTTGGGGGAGGCAATACTTTATGGCAGGCGGCGGGTGTACGACGACAGCTGGGCTGAATCGCTCTATAAGAAACTGAGGCCGCGTCCTGGCGTCTCCGATAGATGAGTGTGTGCGTCTGTGTGTGTGTGGGAGCGGCCCACATTCAAAGCAATTTCCACAATTTTCGTATTGTTTACTTAATTAATTCAGCAAAAAGATTTTCATTTACGAGTAATGCGAGAATTGCCAGGCAGCCGAGAGAAAGGGGACGCTGGGAAAAAAGTGCTCGAGCAAAGCAGAAAAACGGTGGGCAGAAGGCTGCTTGCTTGGTTCTTATGTGGTTGATTCTTGTGGCCAACACACACACACACACACAGACGCAGCTGCTTTGTGGTTATTACAGTAAGCCACAAACACCCGCACACACGCGCACACAACACAACTCAAATGTGCACACAAACAAAGCCCACAGATTGGCAAACATTTGCTGGCCGAAAACAGTAAAGAACCTAATGAGTTTATAACATTTAATGAGCAGGCTTCGTCAACGTGGGCGCTTTCAATTCATTTGAATCTTGCACAAAACAAAACAACACTTTGTTCATAGAAATCACGGCAAAGCAGAGACTTCAAGCCCAAAATAAGCCACCACTCCTGGCAGGCTTCTTTGATTTTATATTCTGTTCAAAGAGTTGGCTGCGTGTGTAAAGAAAGGAAGATGATTAAAATTATATGTGATATTTAACACAAATCCAAGCTTCTTACTCGACTGAGCCAGACTTTTCTCAGTCTGCGTGGCCTGAATTCGCTGCGGAACGCAGCTGGACAAATTGACGGCCTAGAATTATTTCCAGTGGTTTTTTCGCCGCTGTCGCTTCATTGCTGACAATTGAAAAGCGTACAAATTCACGTTAACTTAAAGTAATCCTTGCCTTCCATTCATTTCCCGTTTCTTCACTTCCCTTTGTTATTCATTTGTCTAATTGTCAGCGACGCTCAACACTTCCTAATTTCCCCCGCAACTGCTTCTTACTGATCTGTCGGTCTGATCGTCCTTCCGTCTTCTTATCTCTCTCGCTTATTTGATCGTCTGTCTATTCGCTCAGTTGTCTACTTGATTGTCTCTGCTTGCCAATTAACCTTTCTATTTGATCTCGCCTTCTATTTTAATATCCCCACCGAATGGCCTTTATCGGTTTGACTGTGTAACTCGTTCTGCGAGGCTATAAGCCTTGTGTGTCTGGTCACCTTCTTCTGGTTTGTGGCTCGTATTAGCCCTTTCCTCCCTGATAAAAAATCCTTAACTTTGGCGAGGTTTTTTAGGAGCATTCAGCACCTCATCGCTCTAAATTCCTTGAGTTCCTGAAACATTCCCAGGTCAAATGGCATAGGATTGATTTGATCATGACAATTTGTGGGCTGTGTATAGATCACGGTCGTGGGAGAGAAGACGATGAAATTACCAGCCTATCATATTCCTTTCGGGAAGGGGAATTGGTGGTTAAGCTGTAATAAAATTATAATTTCTTTCTTATTTACTGAAAGGGCTGCGGCAAAACAATAACCTATTGAAACGAACAAATAAATATTAATTATTATTAACTAATTATAAAATATTTATTACTTCTTCTTTATTCATTTATTCTTTTTAAATTCTTCTTATATATTTTTATTAATTTACTTCTTCCTTTTTTGTCTTTACAGATCATGAAGGGTAAGTTTGCCTTTTTATTTTTATTTTTTTTTAATAATGTCCCCAAATTATTAAAATATCTGATCTTTAAGAACCTTTAAATCCAAGTTGTCCTTATTCTTAATAAACAAACCTACAAAAAATGTATTCATTCAAAATGGTATAAATTATTTAAATTTTTAAAATACCGGGTTGCTGAAAAACTCTTTTTCTCAAACGCTTTGCCCAGCTGAGTGATCTTCCGTTTGGTTTCATTTTTAAGTTCATGGAAAAACATCAACTGACACGAAACTATCGAAAGTAATTTCTGCATGGTCTTCGTTTGTCTGGTTAATGTTAAGATTCCATAAAGGGAGTAATTTTAAGGTTTTTAGAGGATCACAGGAATTTTCTTGGGAGGTTAAGCGATGAATCTATTGAAAAGAGCCTTTAGTCTAGGAAATTAATTGCTGAACTCTGCTTATTTAGGTTCCTTATGGTAAAATTAAACTTCTTAGCTGTTTTAAATTTAGTTTTGAGGTTTCTTGGCCGATTTTTGTGGATTATTTCGAAACGAACTAAAGTTTCTGTAGAAAATTGAATCGGGAAGCTTCACTGAAAAAAATAACTTTCTGTTTATGGAAAAGGTTCCTCTGGCTTGTTGTTTGAATGCAAAACGACGGTTCAGTTCAGAATTGTTTCTGTTGAGGTACGCCTATGTTTCATTATAGATTCCCAATAGATCTCTTAAAAGTTTCGGCCACTGCTTCAAAACTGTAAAGAAACTGTCCCAAAATATAAGCCAGATGTGGCTGAGGAACTTGATTGTCAAAATCATTTGGGTAATACTTCACATTTTTACTCCCTGGGTAGTTATCTTCATCCACTGCACCTAAATTTTCTATGAAAATCCTGTGATCAAACTGTTTGGATAATTGAGGGATCCAAATATCCATGGGAATCCTAAATCGAAGGCGTGTCGTGGTGTGCTTCATTTGCCGGGACAACTTAATGAGGCGGAGCCTATGGATGGGCGGGAATGCGGAGAGAATGACCGTTTGGTTAGTTTATTCTGCATTTCTTATGCTACCCCGCCCTCCGCCCCATACACACACGCTGCTGGCAATTTCCAGACCAGCCGACTGACGGCCCTCTAAAAAAAAAACTGTCAGTGGGTGTTGTTGTTGTTTGGTTAGTCACAGTGCTTGACTCTGGCAGTTGAGTTCTGTTATCTTTTGGAATTGCGAACTATTTTACCGCTCAATTGATTTTGCAATTTATTTGCGCGCATTATGCCGCCCCCTCGGCCGTTCATCTCGTTGTGCCCCCCGTGGCATACGCACACACGTGCCCCGTGCGATTGTTGCTGCCACGTTTACCAAAGTTGCTGTTGTTGCCATTGATGCTGTTGTTGTTGCTGTTGCTGTTGCCCTTGCCATTACCACTTGCGCATTTTCAATTCTATTTACTCCCAATAATCATCATCAATGTCAGTTTCGCTTGCACTAAAATAAAAATACAATAGCAACAGCGGCGACGGCAGCGGCAGCGACAGCAACAAACACCCAAGCACAAAAGAAAATGGCAATTGCCATTCACGTTCAATGCTGATGGGGCGGTGGGTGTATGGGTCGAGGGGTGGCCGCGTTGAAGGCATTGGCAGCAAAAGTAACAACGTCAACAGGATCATTGGCAGCATTGACAGCAGCAGCAACATAGACTGGGACCCTGAGCTGACTTGCCAAACCAGACAGACATCGTCTCCCCAACAACAACAACAACAAAAAAAGGAGCCCCCAACAACTTCGGCGGGCTGTCGAGCGTAGCGAGGGGGGCGGGCGCTCGGACGGATTTCGAGTAGGAAGGACCCCGAACGCATTGAGAGTTGATGTTTATATCGATTGCCGGCAATTTCGTGAATTACAACAGTCAACCGACAAAACACACCCACACACACACCCACATCCAGCGGTCTAGAAAGAGACAGCCGAGAAATGGCTGAGCGAGCGAGCGAATCACTTGAGACGCGCCGTCAACGACGTGCATGTCGCTTGGCTGAGCGTGGAAGCAATCGCCCTACAGACAGCAATGCAGAGAAAGAGAAGAAGAGCCAGATGATAGTGGGTGGGAGTGAGGGGGGCAGCGGAGAAACGTGTGTCTCCATCGAAAGGTCACCGAGCGACAAAATTCGACATTTTAATTTGGTACAGAGTTTCAAGCACAGCCAAAGAGCTGGAAGGAACTTTACTTACGTGAATCTTACAGTCGAACTGGCATTGCCAAAATCTAAACGATTGGGCCCTTGGCAATGTAGAAATCAAACAAAGCCCAACGGACTACGAACCAATTCCGAGATCAAAATTAAATGCTTCAAATGAATATTTGAAGATGAGTAAAAAACTGGACGCATTGATTGGCTAAATTGACGACTCTTTCAATCTTTTCAAAACCCAACTTCTAGTCTATTCTTGATTGGATATTCTTCAGGGTTGATGGCTGAATCTATATAATTTTCTGTAAAAGTTTAAAACTTTAAGCCTTCAAGAAATAATTTAATTTATTTTGTTTTCCATACGATGAGCACATTTTATCTAAGGATTGTTAATACCTGATTGCTATATAAATCTAGAAGACAATTATGGATTTGATAGACTGACTGCGCTTTTTAAAAAGTCGTTTAAAGTTTAAAAAAAAAAAAAGAAAGTTCTTAAGCGGGACGCCCTTCTTTTCTCTAAGCTTGTAAGAGGCCCAGATGTTGGATCAGTATTTTGATGGAGACATTATAATAGACGTTGAAATTCTCCTTCCTTTGGGCTCCATTTGGGCTCTTTAGCTGCTTATCGTAAAGAAAAATTTACGCTAATTTCATTTGGTGGTGGCAAGTGGAGGCGATTGTCTTTGCGTTGAGGCAGAGATTCTCACATTCTCATCTCTTTAACTGGCAGTCCTCGGGTCTGTCCGTCTTCTTTAAACTCATTTCCATGTGGCTCACTTAATGGCACACCAGAGCTGTCTTCTCAGCCAGAAGCGTCGATCGCCCATCTCTTGAAATGTATAAATGGACATCCGCCGCTCGCAATAGAAATGAGGAAGTCATGTTTATTTGCCTTTTCTTTAAATGTGTGTGACTTCGTGTGTTTTTTTTTTTATCGATTTAGTAAGGTGTAGAATTTTAAATTAATTAACACCAACTCACTTAAAGAGGCAAATGTGCAAGAAAAACAGGCAAACCAAAGGAAACTGCCATCAAATGAAAGTTATTAAATGTCGAAATATAGGAGTATGGGGGAATTTTAAGCCGATTTAATTTGCCCGAAAGAAAAACTAAATTTGCCGGCCACAACTAACATATGAATGGTTTATTCAAGATTCAAAAATCCACACAGATAATTAAAACCAAATGTCAATATATTTTGTCATTTTAAATATGAAATAATCGATCTCAAAAGCAAATAAGTCAGGATTCTATATAAACTTCGATAAAACTAAAAACCCTTGACAAAAGGAGGAACAAAGTTCGTTCCATTTCCCATGTCGGCAGCGGCTTTCGGCAAACCTTTCAAGGACTTTGAGCTTAAAAGGAACACCATCGAAATAAGCTAGCTGGGTTTATTGGAGGGTCTGGCCAACCGGCGACCAATCGCTTGTGATAGCGAAAAATGCTTGCCTACTTTTAGGGTCCATTGAAATTTCGGTAGTCAAGGCGGCCAGCAGAGAATCCAATGCCGTTTCGTTCGACAGGTGAGCCAACTCCAGCCAACTAGCAGGATTTTAAGCCAACATAATTTGCACAAATACACGCCAGGCCGCAAACTTACACAACAAAGCCACCACAGGCGCGCGGCTCTCGGCACACGCACGCTCGCATAACATGCTTAAAAATAGATTACAACGGTATGAAGCTAACAATACGACGACGAGGCAACCACCCCGTTCCCCGGCGGACTTACATAAGCCGGGAAATAAATTCGCGAGTCGCAAGTCAAAGTCCGCTGAGTAAAACAAAAAAAGAACATAACCAGGAACCTGGGATTTTTTTCTTTTCTCCCCTCTGCCGTTGTCTTTTGCTATTGCATAGGGAAGTTTGAAATAAAGTAAAAGTGCAGGCGAGAGAAACCCACAAAAAAACCGCTAAGATGCAGAAGCTGGGGAAAGGAGCGGGTCACAGCCACAAAATTCACACGCAATGCCAAACATTAACCAACGGAGTGGTGCGTTGCTGGGGTGTTGCAAAGCTGCCTGCGTGCCACCGACAAACGTCATTTAAAAGTTATTTTGCCGTTAGTTTGGTGTTTATGTAAAACAAGCCTGGCATAGGGGCAGGGGAAAGGATGTGGCCTCCTCCTGGCTTGCAACGATCTGTTGGGCGTGGCGCACAGGTAGGCCGACCGGCCGGTCAATCCAGGGTGGGGCGGTGGTGTGTGTTTAAACAAACTGTAAACACACCCACACACAGGCACACACACATACGCCTGGGCACGCACATACAATGAACTAAACGCTACGTGCTGATTACTGCAAACGTAAGGATTTTCCGCTTTAACGTAACGGCAAATGGCGTCGTACGCGGGGCGGGCAAACAACAACAAAAACAAGAACCGCAGCAGCGATAACAACAGCTGAAAATCCCCTGCCGCTGCCGTGGCGACGCTGCGCTGCTGCTTAGCCAAACGAGCCCGGGCAAAGGACCAAAAGGACCAGCCGCCGACCGACAACAGAAATTAGTGGAGGTCCTTATTGTTAGTTTAGTTTGTTGTTTGCCGCCACCGCCACCGCTCCTCGCCATTCAAACATTTTCACGGCACACACATGCAGCGGCCACGGCAGCGGTGGCAGGAGCGTGAAAATGCCGCTGCTATCAACAAAACCAAGCAGACAAACAACCAGAATTTTATGGGATCGCCCCAGCGAGCATCGCGGTTGTTCATCTGCTTGCCTGGCTGCTTGGTTGTTTGCTTATTTTGTTGGCGGGTGCAATGCGGAGAAGCCTTTGAATTTATTTGTCAGCCAGGCCAAAAGACACTTGCCATTTGCCGTTTATAGCATTGGCCACGAATCTCAGATCATTTTACTTCCTTTGCCAGCCAATCTTTTGTTTTACTCGCTCTTTAAAATTATCTTAAAATTGTGGGCATTCCACAAACCAATTCGAGGGACAAAACTCTGGAAATCTGTCACTTATCGAAAGTAAATCCCAAATCAAAGAAAGTTTAGTTCTCATCTCCTGAATCGTTTTTATACCAGCTTAATTTATTCTAGTATAAAAAAAGCAATTAGTTTTGAATCCTTAGCTTCAAATTCTTTTTAACAATCTTAACAATTTAGTTAAACAACAAAATTCTATAATATTTTCCTACTGCAGCTTGGGCAAAGATTTTTATAGACTAATTTTAAAAAAATTAAGAAAAGTTTGTATTTTCTTTTTAATTCGCCAGCAATATTGCTGGCAAACGAGGCCAGACAACATTCCGCCTAACTAAGCAGATTGTCTTTAAAGGATTCCTTAAATCGTTTTGCTAGATTCATTATCTCATTTATTCACGCAGCATTTTGGCAACGATTAACAGCAAGCCGATTTATATATTTAATTTAGATTGGGAAGCCAAAAGTCCTTCATGGTTTTCAAGTTTGTCGCGTAGTCATTAATTTGTGAAAACAAGCATCGCAAATTGTTAAACCGCCCGAGTTCTCTTGTAATTTCTTGTTGGTTATTAAGCCAATTGAGGATTTATGTAAAATATTTATTGAAGTGCTCTTAATTTGCTAGAGTATCGAATATTTCGCACCACGCACTTCATTCGGCATTTGCCTCAATTGGCTTTTGACCGTTAATGCCTTTTGAGCAAATCGGTTTACATTTCAGACTATTAAATCAATTTAATTAAGAGCAAACAAATTAAGAAATTTACAGAAAGTCAATAAATAGGAGTTTCGCTTTAAACCGACTGGCCGAGCAATAAGCAATCATTTGGATCATTTGTTGGCCTATTAGCTAAATTCTTAGCTCAATTGATTATAGGAAAACAAGCTTACTTTACTGGCAAGAAACGACCTCTAAAATTTACTGTCTATAAAGAAAAGGTCAGGGGAGGCAAATGCCCATTAATTCAGTTGCATGTGGGCCTAAATTTTAAAGTTGATCTAAGAAAAGAAGTGCGACTTGAAGATGATGACTAGGGAAATGTATTAATTGATTCTTTGTAACTGGCATTCAATATGGAAGAAAACAGAGAAGCCAGATTAACTGCACTTCTCACAAATAAGTTTTCTGCTGACCTTTGAAAGATCTCAAGTTCTTTCTTCAAAGTAAACTGAAAACAGCTCTGATTCGAGGAACTTAATGGAAGATATTTCTGAAGTTCTTAGCCAAAATGCATTGCCTTTAATTTACCTCTGTGGCCACAAAGAAAGCACCTTGGTTTCCTCTTTCTTTAACGAATTTTGACTGCAGTTTGGCCTGTTTGCTTGGCTAATTTAGGCCGCTTTCGGCTCAGACATTTGACTAACCCCATTGAGTTGTTGGCTTGGCTTGCTGGCTGTCTATTAATTCCACCAAAGGGCAAATGGCATTTTCTGTGGCTTTGCGTGCGCTCAGCGCGTTCTGTGGGCGCGGCAGGCACAATAATTAGCTGCCATTTAGCGCATACATTGGCGTCATACAATCAACCGACTGGCGTTGTCAACACCTCGCCCATCCGCCCGCCATCCACCCACGGCGAGACAACAATCGACGGTGACTTCTGCCAGCGCCCGCTACGCATGCCGTTCGCTCTGATTTCGTTGTCCTTGTTGAATGCATTCAACTGACAGCCATTTAAAAATGACACGGGCAAATGTTTGGCGGTGGCGAAGAGACAGCGCCAGGGGCCGTCCAGTGGCATTGGCAATCAGTGGGCAATGTTGGCTGGCGGGCTGGCTGATTGATTGACTGACTGATTGATGGCTGCATGATTTATTGGCTATTTAGTTGGCAGCGCAAATTGGCTGCACAAACTTCACAGCAGCCCCGGCGTTGGCCGGTCCCCCAATTCAATTTTGTATTTGCCAGCTTCGTTCTTCCTCGAAAGCCACACCACCCGCCGTGGGTTCATCCCTTCCCTTTCTGTAGAGTTGGTATCTTGAGCCACTTAACAACTTTTGCGGCTAACTTTGATTTAGGAGTGGTTTGCTCGCCCCACCCCACCTCCCAACCCGTTCAGAGTCCGTCCAGCAATTGCAACTCATTAGGCGCTGACTGGTTGCCCGCAATGGAAAACTTTTCGTCGAACTTCCAGGTATCATCACCAATGCCAGCGTCATCGCCCTAACCGCCACCCCCCACTTAGCAAAGTTCCAGGCCACCTCGAATCCTCAATACCCTCCAAGCCGCTTGCTCGGTAATTCAGGTCGTCGTTAGTTCAGACTTCTTATAATATTTTTGGGTGAGATGTGTTTTCAAAATTGTTATCAGCGGTGGCTGTCAAATTTAAATATATATTTCGATCTCAAGAAATATTATTTAATGTATTCATTTTCTGGGTTTTTTAAAGTCTCTGTTGCTGAAGTTTAAGTTATTTATTAATAATTTAATTTAATCTTAAATCTCAAAAAATGTTCAGACAGGATTTTTCTTATTCAATTCTTCTTTAATTGAGCTTGAGAAACTAAAGAATTTAAGAATAATTTGATAAACTGAAATCTTCAATAGTTTTCTAAAAAAATTTCAATTCTTCGTGATCTTATCAAAGCTTTAACAGTTTTAAAGGATTGTTTGTTAGAGGAAAGATACAAAGGCAAACTAATTTTAATATTCTTTTAAGAAGACCGGGTTTATATTTGAAAGAGCTTAGTTTCCCAAAAATGCTTCTCCTTATATCCTTCCAAAGAGCTTTACTGCAAGCGGCACTTCCAGCTGTGTATAACTTTCGGTGAGGGTATAAAAACCGCCGTCAATGTTGGCAGAGAAAAAAAAAATACCTTCACACAAAAGTTGATGGCGAGTCGGTTTCTTCATCAGCCCCAAAACGAGCCGACCGAATTGACTACTCCCCCGTCCACCCTCACTGCTCTACCAAACATCCACTCCAACCAGCCAGCCATACAGACTAGACGGCTAAACTTTCCACTGTCAGTAGCAACAACAACGACAACGACAACAATGCCAATAACAGCAAATCAAAAGGTTACCTCGTCGACTGCTTTTGTTTCGTAATTTGCACCTATCGATGTAAACTTTCAGCGCCATTTGTAACTCGGACTAACCGGAAAGGGAGTCGCAGCGAGTCGATTCGAGGGCGTTGGTGGCGTAAAAGTTTTATAATCAACAAAAAGGAGTAAAAATTAAGCTGCCGCGAAAATCAACAACAACAATTGTAATCTCCAGAGAATCCTCAGCCAGACGGCTAATAGGACCCACCAGCTTAGATATTCTTTCGAAATTTCAGAGGATCTACTGCTCGGCAGATTCTAAATCATCGACAGCTTAGCAGTTTCTGTTTATCTGATGGGTTGTGCCCATTAAATTTACGCGGTCACATGCGCAACACAGACACGTTGAAAACTCGAAATGGAGAGAAAATATTTCGAGCATTTAAAAAAAGAGAGGAGAAAAACAATAGCGATGAATGGGGCGAGAATGCCGAGGGACTGCTCTGAGTTTGATGGGTCCGCTGGTTTGGGCAACGACTGTCAGTGGCAGTTGCTGGCAAACTGACTGAGTGACGGGCAATAGAACAAAGGACAACAGACAGAGAGACACAGACAGAGAGCGAGAGCAAGGGGCGAAGATGAACCGAAGGCCGCAGAGGGCTGGGTAGGCAGCCAGCGGTACTGGCAAACGTGCAACACTCGTACGTCATGTTGAACGTAAGGAAAAGCAATGCCGCCAACGTCGCTGCCGCTGCCACTGCCGCTGTCGCCCTCGCATTCGCCATTGTCCTGGACATCCAGGACACGCACAATGTAATGGCATTTTTATGTTGCATCACGTAGCGGTCATAAGTCATGTTTAGAGCACTGACTGGCCATGGCGTGCGGCGTTTGGCGTGCGTCGCACGGTGCCGGTGGTTGGGTCGTCGCCTTGCCAGAACTGATGGCATCGGCTTCAACTTCGAACTCAAATGAACTGTAGCTAAATTGGCTGCTGCTGTCTGACCCACCCCACCCGTCCAGCCATCTTCCGCTTGCGCGTATGTGTGTTTGTCAGTCGGCACGGATATTACAAGGTGTTGGCCAAACATTTGCCGTACATGAGCTTAAAGCTAAATTAACTAACTAACCGTGAGGCAGGCAGCCACCACCCGCCACTAAGAAGGGCGGACTCGCCAGAGGGTCAATAGCACGACCCATTGGCCATCCCCCAGTGGAATTTCAATGTTTTTTTTTTGGCTTTAGGTGTGAGTTGGTCTGAAGGCCACCAGGAGCAGCGGATGAAGTTAAATTTGCTCTCTTTATTTATTGCATGCCAAAGGATATCATTTTTAATATTGCCAGAGATCACCCGAAAGATTCTCGAATGCGATTGGCATTAAAACCGAATGGATAACCTTCTTAAAAGTGGATAATGGCAGTTATTTAAATTGCAAGACAAGTTTATTTACAGTTTCGGCATTGAATGCAAGCAATTAAAAAGGTGTTCTGAATAAAATTTTAAAAGATTTTGAGGGTATAAGAGTTTCAGAAACTTTTCTGAACCTAAAATCGAATTAGCCGAGGTTAAAAACCCGTTGATAGCCAAAACTTGAAGGGGAGAAAAAAAGTAGATGGTTCATATATTTATTTAACTGCCGCTAAGGCCGTCAAAATAGATTCAACATATTATAAATGATAGTTTAAAGGTTGCATAAAGGAAAGTAAATAGAATACAGCGATATTTAAAAAAGAGGCTGGAAACAGAGAACCTTCTTATTTGGTTGGAGTGGCTGCTGCTTATAAAATTGAAACAACTTTTCTCCCAAACTCTGACAGCAGCTTCCCTATCGGTTGTAACCTCAGCTGAGCCTTTAGCTTACCTGTTAATCTCACTAAGCTTGGACGAATCAAGAGTGAAATACGAAATCTCCTGTAATTCCTTAGCCTGGGATGATTGGCCAAAAGTGGAAACCTTAACGCTCATAGAAGATTAGAATTTCCGTCTCGGAAACTGATCTTGACTTGTACATTTGCCCAGTTGGTCATTCTTCCCGTCTTTAATATTTTTGGGGTTTTGGGTCTGAAGACTCTGGAAATCTTGTGTGCTCTTTCCGAAGCCTCTTTCACTGCTGTGTACCATTGAACGTTGTCCCGTTTGATTGAATTTGGCAAACTTGCTGCCTTGTTGGTTTTAATTGAAAGCGTCTAATTCGTAGAAAGTCTGCTTGTAATATTCAATATCATAATTAAGCTTTAGATCCTCTGTATTTATATTTTAAAGAGCCAAGAGACAATAATTGTGTGGGCTTTAAATTCTTCTTGGGACTTTGGCAGGGCCTTTTCAAATATTCCGAATTTCAGTTACAGTGCCGAATTTATTGGGAGATTGGGAGACTCTAAAGTCTTATTTATTAATTCCCAAGACCACAAAGAAGTTGCTGCTTAGACTCTCTAAAAAACAATTAAATACTTAAATCTATTTATGTTTCACTTCATACTTGCCACCTTAAAGGGTTTAAATTCAGAATTCCTTAACCTTGTGCTTCTTTGCTTCAATGCTTCCTTAAAGTTTCTTTGTCAGCTTCATTGGTAGCCGAAATAATTTTAATTTTTTTCTTTTAATAAAAATATGGCATTTATAATTATAAATCCAGTGCTAAGCGACAGCTTCCTGGTTTGGTTAAAAATCTATCCAACGTTTCTTTCAATTTTGCACCTTCAAAACCTTTTTAATTGTAATTCTTCCGATTCCCTTTCGGCGCCTAAGCCAACCTGATTAACCGGCTTAACCTTTCAAGGAAATATTCCTTTAATCTTCACCTGGTGAGTTGATCTTTGACGTTGTTTCCTGCGTCGACAAGAAATTCACTTGGAAGTTTCTCCAACCACAAGAATTCGAATCGTTTTCCCTTTTTTCCCACATCGCAGCCAAATTGTATTTGAAATTCCTAATTCCCTTACTGATTTTGAGCCCGTCCGGCCACAGCTACCGACGCGTCGGCATCTTAGGGGCCACAAGGCGAATAAAAGGAAAAATAAGGAGGCCGGGGGCGGTGGGCGACGCCCACCCGGCAGGGAACGCCCGACGCCCGAATTTTGATTTATTTACGCAGCTGCCACTCAAACAATGAGCCGGTGAGGATTCCTCGCCTCGCCACTGTCCTGCTGATGGGCTGGGCTGGCCGGCCTGCCTGCTCCACAACTCTTAAGCTCCTTTTGGCCTGTCGACAGGTGGGGGAAGTCTCAGCGAAAGAGGGTGGGCGTGGCCGACGGCCCAACGCATAAACTACACAGAACGGAAAGACAATTGCAATGGGAAGTGGGCGGCAGTCGTTGGGCGATATATAATTTCGTATCTCGGACGCTGTTTTATTTACCGCTATTTGTGCTTTCATAATTCCATTGTACATGTCGTGACCTTTGGCCTGTTTTGCTTTGATCAAACGTCAAACTTTCGGCCGGCTTATTCCGTCGTCTTTTGCCTTTTATGATTTACACAAACAATTTGGCTGGACCTCCTCCCACGACCTCCCGCTCCTGGCAGAGGTCAATTGCCTGAAGTTTTTGCTATTTTATGCCGCCGCCGGCACTGCCCTTGGCCGTCTGTGGGTGTGGCCCTTTTGTTCGCCCTTCTTTTATGGGCAAAACTTTAATTTCATTTTGCCGACCCATCGAACAGCCCCCATCGTGCTGTCCGGCCGGCCCACCGTTTCTGTGATTAATGAATTGATAACAGAAACGATGGGCGGCCGCCTTCTTTCCCTACACGTAAAAACGGAAACCAAATCGGCTCTCGGCGGTGTTCTCATTTGCTAATTAACATGCCTCGGCGATAGCATCGAATCTAAGGAACTCTGCTGCCGCCCAGAAGGTCATCGAGTGTCAACAATTTCATTAGAAACCAACCACCATCGACCCGGTGAAGGGTTCAGGGGGCGGCGGCGCCGATTGCTGATAAGCACACCCGGAAAATTATGATGACCCACACCCAGAAGTTATTATTGGTTTCGGATTAAAGTCGCCAGCGGACTTTTAATTAATTAAGTTAAATCAAACCGGAATCAAGGACAAAACACAGAACGCTAAGTCCACTAAATGGTGCGTCCCGTCCAGAAGCCGGCGAATCGCTCCTTAGAGAACAGAAGATGGAAACTGCGATAGCCTAGCCGGACCCGCGGACCAGGGTGGGTCCTTCACGTTTAATCATCATTTAAATTGCATGTTCAACGAAAATGGAGAGCCCGAGACGCACACGTGAGCACGGCAACTCCCAGGCAACTCCTTCTGATCAAGTGGCCCCTGCGGGCTCGTAAACATGGTGGGGAACGCCACGCAGACACGGCCAGCCCACGGCCAAAAGGGTAGACAGAGGCAAAGACTGCAACAGAGGACATAGAGAATAGAAGACATGACCACACAGCGGCGGCATCCTGGCCGCCCCTCAGCTCCACCCAAACTAGCGTTCACTTACCTCGGGCGGGCCGGAGGGCAACCAGAGAAAAAACTTCAGGTGATTGACCCATAAAAATGGTTACCCCAACAATGAGTCGAATTCTTTTAAACATCCTGCGATCGAAAATACTTTTAATCATGTGAATTTATTAACAAGATCGGGAATTGTTAGGTGTCTTCAAGCAGGGGTATGAAAAGCTTAGAAAGGTTTTGTAGAGCGGATGAAGAAATTGGAAATTGAAAGACCGGCATAAAGATTCTTTGTTTCTCGCTCTAAAAAAGTGGTGAAGTTGAAAAGAATCTGGTTAGACAATAAATCAGAAAGTGGGACTCTGATCTTGCCAGGGTTTCAAAGGGTCTAATAGCGCAGATGAAGAGATTTGAGATTTTAGAGCGACTTTATTCCGTCTTGGATCGGCAAATCAAACCAATCAGGCACAAATATTCTTTGCTTCTGGCTCTACTAAAGTGGCAGATCTATAAAGCTGATAATGGAATGGGTAAATTACAGCCAATAAATCAGTTAGTCTGACTCTGTTTTTGTTAGCTTCATTTTAGACCCGCAAAGTATAGAAAAGGCAGAAGGGCAGAAAAGGTTTGTCAAGCTGATCGAATCATATAAAACGGGAGTTCTTTGAGTTATAATCGAGAAGCCCAAACTTATTTTGAATAGACTGCTCCGATCTCTATAATTTTTACCCTTTAGACTTTAGCAAGGCGACAATAAAGAAGGTTCTCAGTCCCTGTTATCTGTCCTCTCTTCTCTGTGTGTTCCTTTTTATCTAGTGGTTAATTTTGTATCACTCTGCGCACTTATTTTTGGATCGATTTCAAAGATCTGCTACTGATTTGGGGTCGCAGACGAGCTATTTGCTTTTTCTTCTTGCTGTTCTCGTTCTAAAATTAAAAAGGAACTAGCTATCCGATTCTCGATCTGCAGTTATTCGAATATTATTCAAAATTTCTTAATAACTGATTAACAGAATGCTTATATTATCTTTTGTTCAACTTGGCACAATTTAATGGGCCTTATTTAGGAATCTTTCTTCATTGAGAAGAAGTTGAAGATTCTCTTTAAAACTGAAAGCTCTCGTTTCCTACTACTTAAAAGAACATTTTTGCCATTAAAAGGTTTTTGTTGAATATTTTCTTATAGATTTTGTGTAAGACTCAAATCGTTGATTAGTTTGGCCAATGAGAATCAATTTTAAAATTATTTCTTTAAATTAGTGCAAATTTTAGATCTTTTGGAACATCTTTGGTTTAATTTTGACTATACAAAGAATCTATAGATGTTTTATTTTATATCTTTAAACTTACTAAGCGCAATTGATTTTGTTTCTTTCGATTATCAAAAATACTTCTTAATCTATTCAATTTGCTTTTCAATTCAGAATTATTTAAATATTTATATTTAAAACCCCGACCCAAGCTATTGAATATTTAGAGATCCCTTGAAAGACTTTTAGTTCGACTATCGAATTAATTGAATTTATAGATCCATTCGAAGACTTTCAATTTCAAACTGCTCAATTTACTTCTATTCAATTTACATATTCGATTCGATTACCAAGTTAACAAAATTGATCCCTTTTAAGAACTTATAATAACTAACACCTTAACTGGGCTACAGATCCGTTGCTTAAAACTTGAAGTTTCAATTCGATTTTCAAGCTGAAATATCGAAAGTCATAAGTTGGGCACACGTTGTCCTTGGGTGACCCGAAAAACAACCATTTAAATATTTAAGGCAATTGTTTCTGTTGTTCCCTGTGTGTGTGTGTGTGGGAATCGGAGTCCAGGGGCAGGCGGGTGTTTTTGACTTGAGAAAGGAGCTCAGCTCTGCCAGTCGTTGGACAATTTTGCACGTGTGCTCGCCATAAAATTGTCGCCGCCTCAACAGTTTCTTCTATTTTTGACCCGCCGACGGGCAGACACTTGGAACCGATGCAAGCCAAGCGGATGTGTGTCTGGTTTGCCGTGTAAATTGTTTGGGTTCCATTTGGTTTGCCAATTTTTTCCTCTTTCTGTGCTTCTCTCAGTTTGCCGTGTTGTTGATGTTTTGCCGTTGTCCTTTGCTGATTCAGCGGAACAAAGAGAGACAGCCGTGTAGCCTGTGTGGGGGGCAAAAAAAGTCGAGCTCATCACTAGACCCCAAAAACCGAACCGAAACCCATTTGCCGCCAAGCATTTGGACTACTTACCCATCCATCGATGGCAGCTACCAACGAACGTAACAGAGTCATTTGGATTTGTGAACCGGCTGGCAATTGCAAAATGTGTGTGCCAGTGTGTGCGAAGTGATTGTTATGAACTCATTGGGAATGGCTGAAATCATCAGCATCGGGATGCCGCCAGTCCCACTGACCATAGAATCTTGGCTTGGTGCGTGCTCTGTGTTTCCAAATGATCCCGAGAATATCCGGGCCCCCCAAAGGGCTACCGGAGACAACAACGGGAAGTCTGGTCATAAACTTGAATGGCAATTGGGGCGATAATTGTTAACAGCTCATGCGACCCAATGGCAGTTACGTGGCAATGCCCCAAAAAAAAAAACCCCAGAGAAACAAACATGAGACCAACTTAAACGGTGCGTAATGCTGAGCGGATCGAACGAGCCGCCATTTGCCGATGCCAAACTGTTCATTAATGTGGCCAAAACAAGTGGCAGTCTGGGCAGCGGGCCGGGGGAAACTTGTTATTTTGTGGCTGACTAATTGCATGTGCAAAAGCTGCCCCCGC